>PVIJ01003588.1:0-132095 GCA_004024925.1 Scalopus aquaticus
GGTTCAGGGGAGGTGGGAGGAAGGTGCATGTTGGGGAAGTGTATTGGGGATGCAAAATAGTCTGGCACAAGCTAGGGGGAAGTGAGTATGGTCAGTTTCCTGGGGGGTGGGGCACCAAAGTTGCTATTCATCAAAACATCCTCTCTCTAGTCCTTATTTGCACTTAACTTCCTGTCAAGGTGGTTTAGCTGGTTATGCTAATCTGGCCATCAGGTCTGCTGCTGTTTTCAGCAGATATCCTCATACCAAGACTTTTGTCCTGGTGAGAGACCCCCTGCCTGACTTTACATTTTAGCTTGAAAAACAGCTACTCTAGGTGCCAAGACTACATCCTGGGAACAAAGGGAGCTGTGGAATCCATGGATTCTGCCTCAGTTTAATCCCAAGTACCCAATCCTTGTAAGGCTGTTAGGGAAGAGCGAGGAGGTGTTGTGGCCCTCATACTTACCTCAGACATACTGCAATGGCTCAATAATCTTTGAAATTTTGCCGACTTTCTTAGAGATTTTTGTGCTTCTTGAGTTGTGCAACCTTGGCTAAGCTACTTAACCTCTGAATGTCAGTTTCTTAGCTGTAAAGTGAGGCTAATATCCACCCTTTGGGTTGTAAGAAGGGCTGGATATGGTATGTTTAACGCTTCTAGCACAGTTCCTGCTTCCGCTGTTAGTCACTTGATTCTGTGATTTGACAGTTTGTATTTGACAATGTTTAGGAACATGGAGGTCATTGTTTCCTGACTACATTGTAGGTGGATTGTCATTGAGAGATGAATGATTGTTCCCAGCTTGCTATCCCTGGTTAACCAGCGTCACCGCTCTTGGATAGAATGAGTTTTCAAATGTGTTGAGGACAAACATTGCATCTTCTCTTCTCTTCTCTGGATTGGAAAGTTTAGTTCATTGAGCTACAGGTTACTTCAAGAGGCCTCATCCTCCTGGGCACAATTTGAAGTAGGGATGTCTTTTTTCTGTGTGGCATTGAAAACAGCGTGCCACACTCTCACAGTGATAAGAATAACACAAACCCAAAGTGAGCTGTCGTTGGCAAATGGAGTTACCTTAGAAGATTCTGTACTTCAAATCTTAGGACCTCTGTTTTCTTGTTTATACAAGATGAATTGTTTGGCTTAACAAGACCTAGGATTGCTTTGTGCTTTAAAATAATATGATTTAATATTATCCATATACATTGAGACTGTATGTCTTAGCTAGCAGAGCTCTTTAATTTCAGTAACAATGTTGTCTTTTAACTGAACACCTGCTTTGTGGTAGACTCAGTGAGTTATATATATGTCATATGTATACACACACACACACACACACACACACACACACACACACACGCAAAAAAATCTCCAATCTCAAGGGGCTGACACCATTTTAGCGATCAGACAAGAAGCAGAGAAACTTTACAAAGGGAGGATGGGCAATTGCTGTCCTGGGCCATTCTGCTTCCACGGGGGAGGGGGCGGGGGTGCATAGTTTACATCCGTAACAAATGGTAACATTATTGTTAACAGCCACACTGCACTCATTAACAGATAATAAAACTGACTTGGAAAATAAACTTCTTAGGAAATATGTTTACCGGGCCTCCCCGGTGGCGCAGTGGTTGAGCGCTGCGCTGTGGAGCTGTCGGCAGCGGAGACGCGAGTTCAACGCCTGGCCAGGGAGAATCCCACATGGTGCGGCAGACCTCTCCTGCCTCACCCGCTGCTCCCCTCAGCAGTGTATTTCTGATCTGCCTGTTCTGCTCCCCACTCTGTCTCTGGTGAACCCTCTCGCTGCCCCACGCCTCTGGCCTGTACCCCAGCTTGCATGTATAAATTAAAAAAAAAAATATGTTTACGGCTGCTGTCTATAGAGACGGGGCAGGCAGGGGCGGGAGTACCTGTCGCTGGCGTTGAATTTCAAGTATTAGCTGCAGAGTCCAAAGACGGCTCCTAATCATAGGTTATATTGTTTACTTGAGTAGATTGTTTACTTGAGTATGTTGTTTACTTGAGTATATTGTTTACTTGAGTCGGAGAAATATTCTTCCTTTCAGAGATACTATCAGCACCAGCTGAAAGTCAGTGCGTCTCTGTGACGGAGTGATTTAGCACGTCGGTGTCACCTGAGGGTTCTCTCTGCTGGCCGGGGAGCATGGAAAGTTCTAGACATCTGTGACCTGCCATCAGGAGGTCCTCACAGCTGTGCTAGTTTCCTCTTCCCTCTTGACCCCCCCACCAATCCCACCTATTTGTGTTTGCCTGATGTTCTTATGGATATTAACACAGGGTTGATAGGCACTCAGGCCTCAACAGCAAAAGAAAATAAGATTATTTTTGAAAATTGATAGAAGAAAATCAATTGTCTTTAGTATTTTCTTTTCAGAAAATGAAAGCTAGGTTTTCTCTGAAATGAAAATGATTCCAGGGGCTTTTCTCTCTGAGGCTAGTCCTTCCCTCCAGACTGCTGAGGTCAAGAACTAGAGAAGAGAGGGACACACAACTGCTTTTCCCAGGGACCCAGGCTGTTCTATGCCCAGAGAGACTCTCGTATGTTTCTGCCCCCAAGTCTGCTTGAATTTGAGCGACCCTAAATACTTATCTCCTTCCAGAGGGCATCAGGGTAGAGTTCTGGCATTTTTGATGAGCACACATTCTGCAGTTGGCTTGCATATTTTTTTTTTTTTTGGTGGGGGAGAGGTCAGGGTTATTTTATCATGAGCTCATTTTACTCTGATTCATTCTAAACTGTGTGTTTTCTGCACCTGCCCATCCAGAGAAGAGGTGAATGTGCATGTGTGTGTGTGTATTTTGTGTTCAACTTTTGTCATTTGTGCAGCTGATTATAGGTGACAGATAAATGGGCTGTTCAACACCAAGTGAGACTAATTGTAGGTAACACTTGGTCCCCTCCAAAGGGGTAATCCTGCCTTTTGTTTGAAAGGCAGTGAACTTGGCAGAGTGTCTCAGAGTGTGAGGAGATCTCAATTCACACTGAGAACAGTTCTTTCTCAGCAGGCAGATCTGCGAGACTGACAGTGTTTGCTGTTTATTGCCACAACCAACCCTTCAGAGTCCCTCTCCTCGTTTCTATCATGGTCTGTTTGAGGCTATTGTTCTCCAACTAGCTTCGCTTGTGAGCAGTTAAGCTTGCCCTACTGTATCAGCCAACATTTTATTTGTCTATAATTAAGAAACTCACTTTTCAATGGGTCCTATAAGATCTGTTTGTCAACTCTGAGATAAACACTTCTCCCCGTAGGTATCCCAGTGATAGGGTCCATATGTCATCTCCTTCAAATAAATGTCTAAAACCAATTGGTGTTTAGTTTTCTGCCTGCTTTAGCACCCAATGTTATCCATATTATCACTTGCGGTTCATGGTAAGTCAATTATGTATGAGGTCTGAACAGAATGGAAATTGGCTTGGTTCCACGGGGTTAAAATGATGAACTCTTATAGTCTGTTGTGAAACTGAATAACGAGGTGAAGTCATGCTGAAAGAATTCAACTGAAAAAGTTATATTTAAGAAAAGCGGTATAAATCTTGTAACATTTGATCTAATTGATACAGATTAGTGATGTGGAATAATTCACTGGGGCATTGATCTAATGACTCAATTCATTCAGCACAGAGAGTTAGGCCAAATATTGTCCAAGGACTCATGGTGATATCTTGGAATAAGGGGGTCCTGCGATGTAGACAAACCTAGCTATGAAATCCAGGGCTTAAAGTCCAGCAAAGTGGGCGAATATCATGGAGGAGCTTCCAAACACATCTGCTGCTGCTCCCCTTCCTGTGGAATGCTGGCTGATGGCCCCTGAGATGTCTAGGTCCTAATCCCTAGAACCTGCGGATGTGACCTTTTTTTGGCACTAGGGCTTGGCAGGTCAGATTAGTTCGGATCTTGAATGATGTGATGAACTTGTATAATTCAGGTAGGGTCAGTGCAATCACAAGGGTCCTTATAAGACAGCCCGTAGAGGGAGATTTTATCATATTCCAGGAATGCTGGGAATGCAGCTCTTGATGCGGAAAAGGGAAGTAGCAGCCCTCCTCTAGAGCCTCTGATGGACCATGACTTTGCTAGGGCTTTGCTTTCAGCCCAGTGTAACCAACTCCACACTTCTGATTTCTAGTACTACCAGAGAATAAATTTGTGTTGTGTCAAGCCACCCAATTTGTGGTAAATTGTTACAGCAACCCTTGGCAACTAATACACCACCTTCATTCATCCCACCCATTTCCACTCAATCAATATTCATAAAACAGCTGTGTGAACACCCCTCCACTGCTAAGTTTCACAGTTCAATTTTGCTTAATAATTACTTCCTAATGGCAAATTCTGTGCTAGTTCTCCAGATACACACATCAAGAAGCAATGGTTCTTGTCCTCTAGTGGTTTATAGTCTGTTGAGGAAGATAACACAAACTGGCACAAATTTAAATACAAATCAGGGATATTTTATGAGCATGCATAGAGGAGTGGTGGTAACCTGGTTGGTATCCTGGAATACAAGGTCCAGGGGTTCTATTCCTCACACTGGAAATGAGAGAGGATGCTGGAGGAAAAACATCTGCTACAGACTGATTGGTATCACCTGGACTTTGCTGAAACCCTCATATTAGAGTGACTGCATTTGGAATATGGAAGTAAGGCCAAATGAAATCATAGGGATGGGGCCCTGAGCTGATGGGATTAGTGTCCTTAGGAGAAGAGACACCAGTGATCATGCTCTTTCCCCCATATGATGACAGAATAAGCAAAGTGGCCATCTGCAAGCCAGAAAGAGTGCTCTCACCTGTAACTGAACTGGCTGGCATCTTGATCTTGGACTATTCAACCTCCAGAGCTATGAGCAATGAAATTTCTATCGTTTAAGCCACCTGTGTATGAAATGGTGTTGTGGCAGCCTCAACTGACTAAGAAAACATTCATGATCCTTTTTAAAAGGAAAGGAGGGTTGGAAATACAACTTCATCCTTTAAAAATGGAAATTAGCTTTTAATCAGTAAAGTGCTTACCAGCTAAATTGAAGGCTTGTCAAGGTTTTGACATGCAGAGAGAAGATAAGAATCCTCCTGGTGCTAATAAACTTTTTAATTTACTTTCTTGTTACACACATTAAGATGCTTTATAAGATTCCCTGGTTCTAAACGTGTGCAAAACATTGTTTGAATAAATTATGTCATAAGACAAAGGTTATTGTAAAAATTAATGATAGTTCAAAAATTGCTTCTGTTGGTATCAACAGTAATTTTACTAAATGTTTCTTAAAGGAGCACTGTATTCAAAGTTTATAAATACCTCTGTGATTTTCTTATAAAAGTCACTCTATTCTTTATTCTCCCACTGCAGGATACCTTTGAAAACAAAATGAGACTTTTTTTTTGCTTTTTCTGAACCTCAAACATAACCAAATGCTTTTGGTTGTGCTTGCTTCTTAGCTCATAGTGGGGAGAGGTCAGAGAGTTATAGATATTGCCTTAGAGGGTGTCAAATGTGTCCTGTTGATGTAAAACCATAAAAGAGATTTTGTTGTGTAATTTTATTTTTAATTGTGTTAAAACATCTTTTTTTTTAAAAAAGATTTATTTTTGCATACAAAGTGGGGTGCAGGCCAGAGGTGTAGGGCCGTGAGAGGGTTCACCAGAGAGAATGGGGACAGAACAGGCAGGTAGACCGAAATACACTGGTGAGGGGAGCAGAGGGTGAGACAGGAGAGGTCTGCTGTGCCCTGTGGGAATCTCCCTGCCTGCCAGGCATCAAACTAGTGCCGCAGCTGTGGACAGCTCCACAGCGCTGCGTTTAACCCGTTGTGCCACAGGGAGGCCCTTAAAACACATCTTAAGCATTTTTTAGGTGTACAGTTCATTGGTGTTGAGTACATTCATATTATTATGCAACCAATTTCCGAAACTTTCATCTTGCTAATCTGACACTCTATACACATGACACATCTCACGATATTTGCTCCCCCCTCCTACCCTAACCCCTAGCAACTACCATTCCATTGTTTCCATGAGTTTGACAGCTCTAGGTACCTTACATAAATGGACTCAGATGGTATTTGTCTTTTTTTTGGTGACTGGTTTATTTCACTTAGCATAATATCCTCAATGTTCTCTCATGTTGTAGTCTGTGTCAGAATTTTCTTCCCTTTCAAGGTTGAATAATACTCCATTGTCTGTGTATACTACATTTAGTGTATCCACTCATCTGTTGATGGATAATTGGTTTGCTTCCACCTTTTAACTAATGTCAGTAATTCTGTCAAGAATGTGGGTATGCAAATACCTGTTCAAGAGCCTGGTTTCAATACTCAAAAGTGGGATTTCTAGATCATAAGATAATTCTACTCTTAAATTTTTGAGGGTCTACCTCTGCAGTGACTGTACTATTTTGCATTTCCATTCACAGAGTGCAAGTGTTGCAGTTTCTCCATAACACTTGTTTTCTGTTTTTAGATAGTAGCCATTTTAATGAGTGTTAGGTAGTATCTCATTTTAGCTTTTATTTGCATTTCCCTAATGATTAAATGTGTAGAACATCTTTTCATGTGCTTATTGGCCACCTGTATATCACCTGTAGTGAACATGAAAGATATTTTAAACCATGACATGGTACAATCAGATTTGGATTTGGGAAAGTCCACAGGAGTGCTAAATGGAAGCTGGATTTGTAGGGAAATGATCATATGCAGGACAGATAGCTAGATGGCTCTCCCAGTTCCCCTGTTGATGCTTCATTATTTTTAAATAAAAGCCCTTACCTTGGCATTTAATTTTACCAATTTTCTGGTCCCAGTCTTCTTTCATTTTTGTTATGTCTTTTCATGAATTTCATGTCTGCCTTAAGTTAGGTTTTATGTACTTAGTGTTGCTATCTCATAACTTTGTGATTTTTTTTCTGGTATTAGAAATATACTTATCTCTTTTTTTTTTTTTTTAAAACTGAGTATAGCTATGTAGCCTTCCATTGAGTTACATCTTGGTTTCTCTCCTCCTTAAATGTTATTCTGTTTGCCTGGGTTTTTTTGGGTTCTCTCTCTCTCTCTCACGGATGTTTGTGGTATATATTTAGCTCTTTATCATGTATTCTCCTGTATCACTGATTTATAACTGTGTGTGTAATTATAAAGTCCTTGAGCACATAGATGTTTTCTGCAATATGTTCATATCTGTGATAGTATACTCAGACCTTACTTTGGCCTCTTTGTGATGATCAGCAAGTATTTATTACTATAATAAAAATGAGTCTGGGGATACTTTGAATTAAGTCGCATTCATACAACTGAAGTTACTGGTATTGGTTCTTTATGCATGTAAAATGATGCTTCATCAATTCAGTCTCAAAAGATGATGGTTTTCTTTTAAAATATTCAGATTTGGGAGATACAGTAGAGTCTTAAGAAGGAAAACTAACATTACTTTTGGATATCTTCTAGGTACCAGACACTATGCAAGGTTATTTTATCCTTGCAGAGATTTTTTTTTTTTTTTTTTTTTTTTTTTTTTTTGTGGTAGGGCTTAATATCTCCTTTTAAGGATGAAGGGTTTAGGAACATTCAGGGAGATAAGAGCAAACAAAGACAGGAATAGGGAAGACTATGGTAGGTGTTGTGCTGATCTTGGACAGAATGATTAAGTGCTGAATTAGCGGAGGCTAGTGAGAATGGGGAGGTGGGAAATGGATTCTAGAGATGCTTAGCAGATAGACTAAATAGCTTTCTTGTCTGACTGAGAAAAATCTCAGGTTTCTGACTTGAGCACTTACATGGAATTTGGTGCCATTTTTCAAATTAGGACATAAAAAGGAGTGGATTTTGGGCCAGAGATCTAAGGTTCAAATGGGACATCTAGGGGAAGTCAGATGACAGAAATACAGGCCTAGAAACCAGCAGAGAAGTGAGGCTGGAGTTGTCTTAAACTCATGTAGTGTAGCAAATGCAGTCTTTCATTCAACACATATCTGTTGCACTAACCATGCTAACAAGGGGGTGCTGTGAGCAGCCAGCCTGGGGTACAGACTATAAGATGGTGCATTGCTGCATTGAAGTGAGAGAGCTAAGAATTGGTCTCTTTTACTAACCTCAAGTACCATAATACCAGTAATGAAATACTCCTTCCTGAAAAAACTGTTAGTCTAAATTTTAAATAATTGTTGCACTTTCTACTGGGTTCTAACATTATTTCAGCAAGCTTCAAATTAGCACATTTTTGTCCTTACCCTTTCACAAACATTGTCTTTTACATGAGGAAGTTAATTCAGAGAACTCCCTGCTCTATACTCAGTATATTCAGCATGACACCAGGGAACTCCACTTCATGCTTTTGTTTTAAGTAAATTTATAATTGCTTTGAATCATTTGAGCTTCCTTTGAAGGCAGTTCTTTGTCTTCATCCTTTGATACTACATATTTTTTTTGCACTTAAACATTAGATTAGAAGTAAACAATTCCAGCACAGTGAAGTTGAAGGTGAAGAAACAAAATTTGGGTTATGCCAATTCTGTCATACCATTTGACACTTGGAGTTTCTTATTTGTGTTTCAACTTAACACAGAGTGAAACTATTATGTCTGAATTTAGTTCATAAATGAATATTTTACTTCATTTGAATAATATTTTAGAATTGAAGTCTATTCTTTATGTACATTGTTTCCTTCCCAACACTCTACTGTATCTCCCAAAGAAAATGATTATTACTAATTATTTAAAAAAGATTTTTTGTTATCATTTATGTCTTTTACATTATTGTGTATTCCCCGTATATTTCCTACCACCAATTCACCCGTGAACTATCACCATAGTCCCCCATAGTCCCATAGGCTCTTTTCTCCCCCCTTTTGAGCTGTTAACTTTCCCCTCCCTCTCTGAATGTCTCTCTCTTATTTGGTTCCCCTATATTCTTGCTGTCAGTGAAACCATTCAATATTTTTCTTTTTGACTTATTTCACTGAGCATGATTCCTTCTAGCTCCATCCATGTTGCTGCAAATTGCATGTGTTTATCTTTTTTGATTGCTGACTATTATTCCATTGTATATTACTAATTATTTTGTGATGGTTACTAAAACTTTTTTGTTTTAGGCTAGGGGAGGTACATGTTAAAAAATGGTCTGCTCTGTGCATGGTGTTAGGTAGTAGTCTATCGTCATTCTTTTGCAAGTAGCAGTTCAGTTTTCCCAGCACCATTTATTGAACAAACTGTCTTTGTTCCATTGCATGTTCTTTGCTCCTTTGTCAAAGATAATGGAGCATAAATATGAGGGTTTATTTCTGGATTTTCTATTTGATTCCATTGTTGTGTGTGTTTGTTTTTGTTCCAGTACCATACTGTTTTAATGATTATGGCTTTGCAGTATAGTTCAAAATCAGGGAGAGTGATACCTCCATTCTCCTTCTTTCAAGTCAGGAGAGCTTTGGCTATCTGAGGTTTTTTGTGGTTCCATATGAATTTCATCAATATTTGTTCTATTTCTTTGAAGAATGTCATTGAAATTTTTATCAGAATAGCATTGAATCTGTAATTGCTTTCGGTGGAGGAAAAGGGATCAAAACAGGGGAGAGAAGAGCACAAGGGACTATGGGGATGGTTTGCGGGTGAACTGATGGGGTGACAATTTTCAGGGAATACACAATGATATAAAAGAGATAAATATTTTTTGAGACCTTGGGTTATAAAGCTAAATGAAAAAAAAATTGTCTGCTCTGAATGACAAATAACCTAGGTGAGTCACTGTGTATTACCCACCTCTGTGTCTGGAGAACTGTTCTAGGCTCTGTAGGCTTAGCAGTAAATAAAGCCACGATATTGCAAAGGTTGAAATGGCCTAGGGGAATACATAAGAGAAGTGGAGCCCCTTACTGTAGAGCTCTTGGAAATACCAGCTTCTAAAAGACAGACTGAAGAAGAGGAGGCCTCCAAAAGATGAGCAAGGAGCAGATAGATTGGGAGGAGAAAAAGTAAGAGAGAATATTGTCAGGTATATCAGGGTAAGAAGTTTCAGGAAGAATGGTGTGGTCAACAGTTTCTAACATAACCAAGAAGACAAAAAGAAAGTCTAAAAAGTGTCCATTGTATTTGAACATTAACAAGTGATTGTTGACCTGCTTACTGTTATAGGCCCTTGCCAAAAAGAGTGGGTCTTTTGCACTCTAGGGAAAGAATTCACCAGAGTTCTGGGTATAGTAGAGCCAGGCAAGGCTTTATCAGAGACTCATGCTTGAGGGAACCAGTGCTAGGAAGGAGAATTAGCTTGGCTCCTCAAGGGGAGTTATGAGGACATGTTTAAGGGTGAGTCCATGAGGCAGGAAGGAGAGCAGCCTCATAGCTTATTCTGGGTTGGACTCCTTCTGGGCATATGCAGATAGATGGCTTGCACTTCATCTGCACATGTGAGTTCTTGACATTCTCTCTCCAAGGATTGTTAGATAATCACTAGTCAGGAGTCCATGCTTTTTGTCTAGCATGGTGCCTGTGGTCAGTGTGGTGGGCTAAATCATTTGGACAGGGCTCTTCAGCCCAGGATCCAGCCCACCTGCTCAGTCCTGGGGATGTCATCCTACCAGCTGGCAATGTCTTACCTAGCCTGTCTCACTGCCTTCCTGAGAACATCTCTGTGATGAGGGGTGTCTGAAGAACACCCCTCATTGGGGCAAAATTCTTTAAAAAAAATCTTTACTCTCAATGGGGAAAATAGCCTGGGTAGAGGAAGTATTAAATTAGTTTTCCTGGCTCTGAAAGAAATACATGTTCATTGTGGGAAATGTGGATAAGTTAAAAATTGAGTATCTATACGTGTGTGTTCCTGGGCTTTATTAGCTTTTGGTTTTAAATTATTCATGTCTTAATCACAAAGCCTCAAGTCTCTCCTTGGGTGATAAAAACCCCCCGAGGTCCACCTCAAAATGTCCTGATCCTTTATTTCAGCACAGGCGGCAGATGATGTCACCTCTATTTTACCTTTCCTCCTTCAGTTCTCACTTGTCCATGCCTACTGGCTGAAAGGTACCTGGAAAGCCTTCATTGCTTTGCTTACTAGAACACTGGTATCTGTCGTGAGGGTATGATCCAGAGAGTTCCAAGCTCTACCTAAAGCTAGACCTCCCTCCAGCTCTGGGTCATATACACATGTGGGCAGCTGGATCTCCAGGGAGATCACCTTGGTTCAGAATCATATCCTCTTAGTGAAGCTCTCTGTCGCCTGCCATCATCCAGGTTGCCCACCTCAACCCCCTTAGCCCCTTAACCAAGGGTGCAACACAACCCTAAAGAGGAACAAACACCCCCTTCATTGTTCTCCTTTCCTCAAGTTTCAATCCCTTCCTCTCAAAAGCAATCTCCTTTCCCTAAAATATTGCTCTCCTCTCTCTTTTCCATTTATTCTTTTCGGATTTTCAGCTTCAGATTTTCCAAACTTCTCCTCCTGGGTAAAGTGAGTCTTTACCAATGCATAATTTATAAGACTCACTGCAGCCTTTCTTTTTCTCCCAAAGACCTGTCTGCACTCACAGGTGAATTCAAATGTGAATTCAAATTCAAATTTCCACCTCTTGTTAAATAGAAAGTACTTAAAACTAAAATTGCACTTTCCCCCTCACTGCTATTCTTCCATTATATCTTTGGACACATTTTTATTCATGACTAAAGCACACAGTACTGTATGCTGGCCCCTCCTTCAGCAATTTCTGTGAAATAGAGAAACAACATAAGAAAAAAATATTCAAGTTGACCTTTAGTCTTTTTTACTCAGAGATCTTTCAGACTTTCTCTTTATAAGTCCTAGTACATATTTCATAGTAAATAAATATACATTGGCTGAATAAATATAAGCATATATACACAGATTCGCACATATACACACATTCCTATACACTGGAATTATACCATGAATGTGTCAATTTATAATTGTTTTTCTCTATAAAATTATACCAGTAGAATTTTTCTAGATCTTAACTAGTTTTCAAATTTTTCCTTTTGTTATGTATCATTTTAAATATAGATGTAACAGAAATTATTTAACCACTTTCCTGTCAGACATTTAGGCTGCTTTCACTGTACATAAATACTTGTCCACATTTCCACTAATTTTCTTTGGATCCATTTCAAAAAGTGAAATTATTAGATTAGAGGATTTAGATTAGTACCTAGTGCTGACCAATATTTAATAAATGTTTCTTGAGTGATTTGAATGGAAAATTTTGATATTCATTTCTGGATGGTCCTCTAGGCAGGTTGTAATGTGGACATTTCCCTCTGAGAACTCCTTTGGGGGACAAATTTAACTGAATTTCCCTTTTTGTATTTCATATTATTTTTTTAATAGGTGAAAATAGAGCCTTATTTTAAAAATTCATATTTCTTTGAGTACTACTATTTCTTTGAGTACTGAGTTGCCTGTGATTTCAACCACTTGTTTGCTTCAGTTCCCTTGTGAATTGTCTACTGGTGTGTATGGCGTTGCAAGTCATGTGGGTAATATGGGGTTATTTATGGGCATCCCAAAAGGGTCAGCTATGCTTTTCTCAATGTGCCTAAAATAGACCTCTTGTCACCTTGACTGGGAACTAGAGATCAAAGAAGTCCTGAATTATTACCATTACTTAGAGAATGCAGATTTTTTTGGCTTGAGAACAGTGAGGGCCCTGGAGTCAGAGGAGAAACTTTGCCCCATTTCACAGTTAAAGGGCCAATCCCTGCTCCTTTTCTTCTGACAGAGAAAAATGTAGTTGGGAGGGTCTCATCAGTTGTAGGTTTACCAGGGAACGTGTCTTCTCTAAGAATCTCATCTTTTCTTTCAGGGTAAGGATGAGTTCACCCCCTCCTTGTCTGTCTTGTAAAGTTTTCCCTTCTCTCTTCTTGATTCCCAGGACTGTAAATGCAGGATGAATACCCCTAGTCGATCCCATCATTCTTTAGACTATATACCACGTAAATTCTCCATACATATATTATTAAGTTAATTTTTCCTTTGCTAACTCACCTGATGCTGTTTGGATTTTTTCACCCAGCCTGGAAAGAAGCAAAGGCATGGGGTGATTTTCTTTGTGCCCAGTTGTGAGAAGGGCACACATCATACCCTTTTCTTAATTTCCTGATCTCCTGGTGGTGTGGCATGAGTGTTGTACCCACACATGATATATTCTGAACAGTTGTAGGAGAAAGACAAATGGTGAGAGTTAACTATATTGAAAATTCAAGTTATACCATTACAGAGACTTGCCTAGATGCCTGCTAATGTCTTTTTTTCTTCCTGAGCATAGGACGTCTACATTTCCCAGTCTTGCTTGAAATTAGGTAAAGTTCATGACTCAGTTCTGTCCAATGAAACATAGGTGCAAGTGCATTTTAATGCTTCTGACAATAAACTTTGATGTGGCCCTTAAAAATATCTCCATCAGAACTATGGTTTTCCGTTTTTTTCTTTTGCTAAATGTAATTAGAATGTAAGTCTGCTGAATCGTAGAGTTTCTGTGAAAGAGAGTTGCTTGAACTTCGTTAGACTTTGACAGAGCAAGAAAAAACCTTTTATTTCATTAAACTGCTGAGATGACCTTATTGTTAAGGATTTCTCTATCAAGTTTACAGATTGTACTGGTAATTATTTATTAATTTAATGCAGACCCAGCTTTACTATATGTTGTTCAACCATATGTGAAATGTGGTTGGATTAAAATTTCCTCATCCCATACACACATTCCAATTTGCCCAGTCAGTTCTAGTTTACATTTTTTGTCCTAGCTTAACCTATTAATGGCTCCATTTCACTCTCAAGTATACTGGCTTAGGTGATAAATTGCATGGCCAACCTGATTATAGGTATCATTCAGAGGTAATAATTTTATGACCTGAGGTTTGTTCAATTGCTAAGTAATTGTTGAGTAACCTTATGATGTTAAAGAGGTCTAAACTTTTAATGCTTTGAAATGTGCTGTAAGTTTTCTTGGTATAATTTGCATATGATCTATTTTTTTTAATTTTTATGTTTAACTATTAGCCCACCTTACCTCTCTGACAGTTATAAAACATTTATGGAATAGGCCACGAATCTCTGAATGATTCATTTTCTAGTTAGAGTGCAAGTGTGGTGTGGTGAGTCTTTTGCCTTACTTCCAGTAGTAGGACATATGCCAGAAATCCATTTGGGAATCAGGGCAGAGGATCAGAAGGATAGAGTTGTGAAGAAACCTTAAAAGGGCATTACTCCCTACTGAGGAGACAGGGTTAGTGCTGTTCTTATAGTCATTCATTCTAGTTTTACTTTTCAATTTTAATTGGAAAATTCATAACTGACACTGTACATCAAACTCTCCTACTCCCACAGAACCAACACTTTGAAGGACCCACATGACCAAGCCTTAGAAAGACTTCACAAATCAACCTCTGCTATGTCAGCTCATAATCTGAGTTAGGAAAATTAGGCTTATGACTAAAATATTTTGGTACTTGATTAATGAATATTTTTCTCATTATGTAGTAAATACATATTTATTGTAGAAAAGACGAGCAACACAGAGAAGTGTAAAAATAAAAATGATTAGATTTTATGAATACAAGTATTATTTGTATATATTTCCACATTTTATTTTTCTATATAAAAATGTACTTTAAAATATTTTTAGAATCATATTAACATATTTGTGTATAGATCTTTTTTGCTCAACACCATATGGTGAACAATCATGCCACTAAATTCTTCAAATACAAAATTTATTAACAGCTGCATAATACTGCATCTTATGAATATATCATAGAAATTTCTCATTGGAAATTTTGTTTTTTTTCTTTTCCTTGTCACTATTACAATTAATTTTGTGATTTTTTTAAAGATTCATTTATTTGTGTGTACAAGAACTGGGGTGGAGGCCAGGGGTGTGGGGGTGGTGAGAGGATTCACCAGAGGCAGAGTGGGGAGCAGAACAGGTGGATTGGTTGAAATACACTTCGAGGGGAGCAGTGGGAGAGACAGGAGAGGTCTGCTGCACCATGTGGGAAGCTCCCTGACTAGGGATCGAACTCATACTGCAGTGACTGCTGATAGCTTCATAGTGCTGAGACTTAACCCATTGAGGCACTAGGGAGGCCCAATTTTGTGATGTATTTTTTAATATAAAATACTGACAATATTTCTGATGTTTTATTAATATAGTTTTATATAAATTACTGGGCTCAAAGGGCATACTATTTTAAGGTTCCTGATAGATATTCCCAAATAGTTTTGCAGAAAAATTATGTTTATTAGACTCTTACTAACTGTGGTTGAGAGCTTGTTTCACTTCATCACTCTGTCCTTACATGTAACAGATACCTTATATGTAAACTTGGTAGATAGAAATAGTTAATTATTTAATTTGCATTTAGTTGATTTTAGTGGAATTAGACTTTTAACACTGATGTTTTAAAAATACATGTATTTGTTTCTGAGCAGTGGGCTTGCTACTGATGTGTGTAGAGGAGAGTTACTATATTATCAGGTTTTGAGAAAAGGAAGGGTTTTGTTTCAAATTAGCTGGCAAGAAGGCAGGAGAAATACTCAAAATATAATCCATGAAAGGAAAATTGGACTTCATAAAATAAAAAAAAAACCTTTTGTTCTCTGAAAGCCCATGTGAATAGGATGGAGGACAAATTACAGAACGGGAGAAAACATTCACAGGCCACATATCCAAAAAAGGACTAGTATATAGAATTCTCAAGACTTATTAAACAAGCAATGCAATCAGAAAATGAGCAGAAGACGTGATCACACATATCACCTGGAAGAATATACAGATGGCAAGTGGCCTGTGAAAGATATTCAGCATCATAAGCCATCAGGGGAGTGGAATTAAAACCACAATGAGCTAGCACTACACATCTATCAGAATGGCTAAAATGCAAACAGTGACAGCACCAAATGCTGACAAAGAGGCAGAGAAAATGGTCCACTCATCCTTCTGGTGGAAAAAGTTTAGCAATTTCTTAAAAGACTAAAAATGCATATGCATATGCATATGCAGATGTCACACCAATTGCACTCTTGGGAATTTATACCAATGAAACTATTTTCACTCAGAAATTTGTGCATGAATGTTCACAGAATCTTTGTGCTTAATATCTGAAAACTGGAAACTGTCCACATTTAAATAAAATGAGTCAAACTTTGATCCATCCATAGCATGGAATAGCACTCAGCAATAGAACGGAAGTAACTCTATATATACACATTTCTTTCACACTGAGTGAAAGAAATAGCCAGTTTCAAAAGGATACATACAGATTGTATGATTCCATTTATAAAACATGCATGTATTATCATGATAAGAGAACAACGTGGTGGGAATCAGGATTTAGGGATGAGAGGATGAGGATGTGGGTGTGACTGTGAGAGAGTAGCATGAGGGCGCCTGTGTGAGAGGGCACTTAAATTTCTTTTTTTCTTAAAGATTGATTTATTTATTCATAAGAGCTGGGGTGTAGGCCAGAGATGTGGGGTGGTGAGAGGATCCACAAGAGACAGAGTGGGAAGCAGAACAGGCAGATTGACTGAAATACACTGCTGAGGGGAGCAGTGGGCGAGACAGGAGAAGTCTGCTGCGCCATGTGGGTCAGCTCCCTGTGGGGATCCACCTCATGCTGCAGTGGCTGTGGATAGCTTCATAGTTCTGTGACTTAACCTCTTGCATCACCAGGGAGGCCTGGAACTTAGATTTCTTGATTTTGGTGGCAGTTAGATACATCTACACATGTGATAAAATTTTATAGGCTCTCTCTCTCTCTCCCTCTCCCTCTCCTTCTCCCTCCCTCTCTCTCCCTCTCCCTCCCTCCCACACACACACTCATCCCACTCATCTCACTCTTGAGGGCTCTGCCTTCATGAGTCACTCACCTCCCAAAGGCCGCCCCCCTACTATCACATCAGGGGAGAATAGATTTCAATATATGAATTTTGGGGGACACAGATACTCAGTTTCTGTGATGAAAGGTATGTCAATTGTAAGTTTGGTGGAATGAATGAATAAGTTTGGTTTCCGTGAAAAAAGTATTTGGGCTTGGTAGCTGTACAATAGTCTGAATAGGCAAGTTATCATGCAGTAATACAGTTTTATTTTCTTTTAAAGATTTATTTATGCATACAAAACTTGGGGTATAGGCCAGAGGTGCAGGGGATGAGAGGGCTCACTAGAGACAGAGTGGGGAGCAGAACAGGCAGATCCACTGAAACACACTGCTGAGTGGGGCAGTGGGCGAGACCAGAGAGATCTACTGTGCCATGTGGGAAGCTCCCTGGCCAGGGACTGAACTCGTGCTGTAGTGGCAGCTCATAGGTTCATAGTGCTCAGACTTAACTCCTTGTGCCATCAGGGAGGCCCAGTAATTCAGTTTTAAAATGAAAAAGCATGAGAAAGAAAACAGAATTCAAAATCACAAAGCAAGGAATTTTCTGATGCATTGCTCTCAAGTTCATTACATCTATTCATTGAATGACAAGTTGAATAGTCGGTTTCTTAGAGACCAGGGTAACTGGATTTGTCCCTTTAATTTTTGTTGCTATTAAAATGCTACTATACTTACATAAATATGACAGAGTATCGTATTTATTAATCTTTTACTATTTCCAATATTTATCTTCTTGACTCTCCCTTTGCATTTGAGTTTAACAATATACTCTCAATAGTCCCCTGCTTATTTGTGACTTGGTCATGTCTCTTGAACCCTTCAAAGGGGTTCATGTTCCTACAATTTTCCCTTAACTGAAGAGTCTCCAGGCTGTCTTAACACTGCTACCTGCTCTTCAGCCTGCTTACTCTGCATTTATCTGAATTATGAAAAGAGTGCTTTCTGCTCTATTTAGCTCCTCAAAGTCCAGAAAGGAGAGATTCCCAGCACAGATGCTCACTGGTCACCATCTTGAATCTTGCTTTAATTGCTCTTTTCTAATCACCAGGGAAACCTCTCTCCTTCCTCAGGTATTTGTTATTACTGATTAATCACTTCCATCCATTTAAAACTAATTTCCTTCGAAACTCCTCTAGCTGACTTCTTAATTATGTTTCCCCCAACCCGAGCCATTGTCAGAGGGCTTACTTGGCATTAAATAGATTACAGTCTATTCCCATAAATATTTTAATAAATGTAAAATGGATCTTAGTGGTGTTTAAAGCAGAGGCTGACATTTGGGGGGTACAGAAAGCAAATTGCAGGATAGTTGGGGCTGGCAGAAAAACATTTGACAGAGTGGGCAAAATGAGCGACAATGAAGAATTTGGGAGTAGATGGAGATGAATGTCAGAAAACATTATCAATGTTAAGTAATATAGTTGGGGTAATTCAAGCAAGTTGTACATGTTAGTGTCACAATTTTTTCCAGAATAACATATGCACCTGAGATTCTACCAAGTTTTGCAGGGCAAATCACCCCCTCCCCCCACCAAAACCCACTGAGTTTACTGAATAGATTCATTTGTTAAAATTATATTTAAATGATGTATGTGTATATGTGTGTGTGTGTATGTGTATGTGTATGTGTGTACTTACTGTCTATCCACCCACCCTTTCATATAACTGCACTGTGAACAAGGGAACATTGTGTGTGGCTAAGCCTGAGTTCCTATGGCCCATAGCATCCCTTTTCCTAATAACATTACAGTAATGTTTACCTATAAGGTTCTTTTTTTTTTTAAAGATTTATTTATTTATACATACAAGGAGGTACAGGCCAGAGGTGTGGGGTGGCAAGAGGGTTCACCAGAGACAGAGTGGGGAGCAGAACAGGCAGATCAGAAATACACTGCTGAGGGGAGCAGTGGGCAAGACAGGAGAGGTCTGCCGTGCAGGTGTCAAACTCAAGTCGCTATTGTGGACAGCTCCACAGCACAGAGCTTAACCACTGCGCCGCCAGGGAGGCCCGACCTATAAGGTTCTTAAGGGTGGGGGGGGGGGAGGATAGGTGAATTGGAGGGACTCTGGATGAGTTCATTTAGAATACAGAATTAGAATGGTTAAGTGGGAAAATGGGAAGATGAAAAGGTGGGAAGTTGTGGGTCCAACAAATGGATTGTCCCTATATGAAGGGTCATTACTGAGAAAGAAACGAGTGAACATTGATCTCCTTCCTCCAGGATGTGACGTTCGTGAGCGCTGACTGATAGAATTCATGAACTTGAAGATAAGACCTGGAGTTTATAATATACTGATTACTAAAGACTATTTTGGGGGCTGTCTGGAATGATTTTTGTAAGAAGCCTTTTGTGGCTTTAGAGGGATGCAGTTACGTTTAAAAGCAGAAGACTAACAAGGATAAGACTAGTGAGGTCTTGAAACCAAGTGGTAGCTCTATGATAGCTCATAGGTTGATGGATATAGACCAGAGTTAAGTTCCTGCAGCATAATTCTGGTCATGTAAGCATCCCTAAACTTCTAAATAAAGACCCCAAATGTACTTACTATTAAGCAATCATTGTATTAATTTATTTATACATTTTCCAATTCACTCCTGTTCAAGGTCATAGTGGCCTGAATCTATCCCAGTGGCTCAGAGGCCAACGCAGGTCCCAGTCCTAGACTGGATGGTGATGTCCCTTGTGGTGACTGGAAACTGTACCTCTGTAAGAGTTATGGAGATATCTTGGGGGATGGGTGGGTGTTGAAGGTGCCCCCTGGTTTCTTCTTGAGGCTGATAACAAGGACAAGAGGGGAAAGACAAATCAAAGAGAAATCCTAACGATAAAGAAGGCACGGCCTGGTGGTGGTGAAAATTCCTGGCTTCCTTGGAGGGCAAACTGTGCTAAAATGAAGAAACTGGCTTTTGGGCAGTGATCAACTCCAGGGCCCTCTCGGCAAACACGGCGTGTCTAGAGTATACATGAGAGTGACTACACAATTCTGCGTGGAGGGGTCAGGGAACCCTCTGGCAACACGACAGACCCACAGAGGAATGTAAGGGCAGGTGAGACACCTCAGTCACCTGAGTCAGAACACAGAACACTGAGCAGGTCACCCCTGCATTCCCAACCTTCCAAGGAGTAGTGAGAGCTAATAAATATTTATCGCTGCTTTAAGTCATTAAGCATTGGTGTAATTTGCTGCACAGCAATAGATAACCAGTCCTTTAAATCACCACTGACCTTTTACTATTTTAAAACACTGAGATGTGGGCCTTCCTGGTGGCACAAGGGGTTAAGTCTCAGCACTATGAAACTGTCTGCAGCCACTGCAGCATGAGTTCGATCCCTGGCCAGGGAGCTTCCCACATGGCGCAGCAGACCTCTCCTGCCTCACCTACTGCTCCCCTCAGCACTGTACTTCAGTGGATCTGCCTGTTCTGCTCCCCACTCTGTCTCTGGTGAATCCTCTCACCCCCCCCCACCACACCTCTGGCCTATGCCCCAGTCTCCTATGCATAAATAAATACATCTTTAAAGAAATAAATACAACACTGAGATGTCTCAACTTACAGAAGATCGGGCTGATGTGGGTAGGCGTGTTTCTGATTTGAACGTATGAAAGTGCTGGAAGAAAAATAAACCAAAAACTTGAAAAACAAAACCATACAGCTGAGAGAAAGGGGAATTCCTGGGTCACTGACTCTGGAGGGAAACTCAAGTCAGTTGCATAACGGTGTCCTGTTGTCCCACTGAGGTTTCTTATTAGATACAAGACCCTGTGAAAGCTGAGGTTGAAACGCCCACACGTGGACAGAACAGGAAACAAGTCCACTTGGGTGATGCCATGAGTGTGTAAGTGTGCATGTACCTCACACACTATCCACCTCTCCTGGCCAACCTGGGGAAATGTGAAGAAACTTGTTGACTATTTAAGGCTCTTCATCCAAGATCATGTCTCTGCTTTCCTAAGAAGGAGCTTTGAAAATAAAGCAAAGCAAATATATGTAGGGAAGACTGACGTCAGAGCACCTGTTTTCTCCATGTGGCAAGAATCATCCCCATACTGTCTCCTCTCCATCTGTTGCTGGATGGCCCCACCAATTGCTCTCTTTATCCACTTTAGGATTCAGGGTTGTGATGGGCGTTGCCAAGAGAATATGTGTTACTTGGTGATCTAACACGAATAATCAAAGTCATTTTCTCATGGAGAATAAGTTTGATATGACTGATTCTTTTGACAGTGAGGCAGAGCTGAGATGAGAGGGGAGCAAATGAGGGAACTTGAGGCATAAAACGTAAGAAAAATAATGTCTTGAACACAATTGTCTCTTTAAACATCTTACCGAGTCCTAGATCAGTTTCCGCAATAAGGTTCATAGTGGAAAATTTCTGTAGATTGTGTGTTTGTGGTATTGTAGAAAACATTTGTTCAACAAGAAACAAATGATAAAACAACTTATTATTTATATGTTCTTGGATAAAGTTCTTGATGATGAATAATGTGTTCATTTTTTCTAGGTGGTTTTTCTAATGCCTGTTCTTTACAATTTCATCAGCATTTCAGATTTCTTTACAAAAAGGAAAGAAAGGAAACGTGACTGTGCTTTAGATTTTTTTAAAAAAATATTTATTTTCTTACATCTTTGTTAATTTTGGGGTAACATTTGATTTCTCCCCTCCAGTGTATTCTCATGTGTTGCGATTGTCTTCACGGTGTTACTCTCAGCTCTCTCCTTCTCCCTCCAAGGCAATATGATGTGGTTTAGTAGGAGAATTTCTGAGACTATGTCCATACATAAAACTGGATTAATAATAGCCACTTTCCCTCCCTCATGAAGAATTGGATTGAAGATGCTGTATAATAATGATTCCTTCTTCCCCATTCATTATCCTTCCTTCCTCCTCTGGCACACCGCTCTGAACTCATAGCCTGAGGTCGTCAAACTCAGTGAAAGTCAAATTCTGAGATATCCGAATTTGGTATTTATTTATTTATTTTTTTTTTCTACTTTGAAACTGCTTTATTAGTTATTTTTATTGGCTATCTCACTCATTTGGGATAAAAAGAAAGTGAATTTTGTTTTAAAGGTTTTTTTTGCTGACTCTGATATCTGCACAATGTTTAGAAAGATGTCAGTATTTTCAAGTTAATTTGTGGGTCTGCCATTAACCAAGGCAGCTTTCCCCAAACAGCTGCCCTGTGGCAACATCCAATCAGAGTGAGCCTGAAATGGAACACCAGGCACCAACCAGAGTGGGCCTAAAATATTTAGCTGATGAAGATAGTGCGTGTGTGATTAACTGGTAAAATCTCCTGTCTAGCTCTAAAAAGGGCTGATATCAGTTAACCATGCCCTAACATTTAGCTTTGTGGCTGAATGAGTTAGTTGCTTTTGTTCCAAATCAGTGGACCAGTTGGTCCACTGCCTTTTATGAAAATACGAACAGCCACAACAAGGAGAGCTGCATATACTGTTTGTTCTTATTACCTGTTTGAACATTTGTCAAAACTGATTACGGGTTTTTTTTTTTTTTTTTTTTTTCAGTGAGGAATCAATGAGTATTTGGTGCAATTGATGAGTGTCTGCTTGAAGCAGTCTTCCCCATGATCGTCCAGACATCTCTTAATTCTTCTCTTACGTCTTCAGTTTATCCTTATCGATGGCTTTAGTGGGTTCCTCTTTTCTTGCCTGCCTTGGGCTGGAATTTCTTGGACTCATTCTTGATTGACCCTGTTTTACGTACTGTTCTCATTCACACATACTTGTCCCAACCTGTTTTGCTTATTTTTTCCCCTGGTCACTCAATTCACTTACTCTTCCTAACTGATTGCTTTTCATTAGATAGCAGGAGAAAAATGGAACCCGCTGATC
This sequence comes from Scalopus aquaticus, assembly GCA_004024925.1. Taxonomy (NCBI): domain Eukaryota; kingdom Metazoa; phylum Chordata; class Mammalia; order Eulipotyphla; family Talpidae; genus Scalopus; species Scalopus aquaticus. Next base: position 22,734 of record PVIJ01003588.1, read on the forward strand.
TCTACTATAGATTCCTTCACTGGAAATTGGTTCCAAGTAATGTCTGTAATTGAACATCAGAAAGAAAGTTACTTTTCACAAAAAAGCAAGTTTTACTGAGAAAGAATGGCATTGACAAATTATTATAGCTGTCTTTATCAGGGTTGAGCTTTAGGTTTATTTATAGCTTTTTAAAAAAAATTATGACTGTTTTTCTCTTTTTAATTACTGGTACATATAAAATACCCATGAGCTGGGTGGGTATGGAGGGGAAAGTAAGCTTTTAAGAAGGGTTGTATGAAGGACAGTAACTCTGGAAACTCATTCTGATTTAATCCATCATTTTTTAACCTGTCCCTCCCACCCACTTCCGTTTTTCCTTTTTGCAGAGAACTGGGTTTCTGTTCCCTTTCTTCCAAATTCCACTTGGAATTTATGATACTTCAAAATCAATCTTGCATATCTAGGGAGGTTGAAAGCAACTCAGAAATTCGATCTCATTCCTAGGAAGCTAGTGTTAATGGTTCTCATAAAGTATTATGAACATTTTTTTTTAAAGATTTATTTTTTGTTTATACATACAAGCTGGGGTACAGGCCAGAGGCGTGGGGTGGCGAGAGGGATCACCAGAGACAGAGCGGGTAGCAGAACAGGCAGATCAGAAATACACTGCTGAGGGGAGCAGCGGGCAAGGCAGGAGAGGTCTGCTGTGCTATGTGGGATTCTTCCTGGCCGGGCGTCGAACTCGTGTCGCTGCTGCCAACAGCTCCACAGTGCAGCCCTTAACCGCTGCGCCACAAGGGAGGCCCCATTATGAACATTTTTTATATGGAGAACATTTTTCTAACATATATCATCAATTGCCTGAAACTCATGCCTGCTTAAAGATTGTATAATATCCTGCCCTTCTTTCCAGAACTGTAGTTTTGGTGTTTCTTTCTTTATTTTTTTACCAACACTCATCTGTATGCTAAGTGTGGTCCAGAAAGTATAAAGTCATAGCAGGTAAATTTTGTTGTCTGCATTTTGACCTTGCTTTTTAATTTGCAGTCTATCAGAGAAAAATGTCTCTTTCTTAGTTTCTATCTCCCTCTCTCAAATGCATACTCAGAACCTAGGGATTTAGTATGCATTATTCTCATTTTTTAAATGTTGCTTTCATCTAGTTTCAATCCGTAAATATCACCTTCTCACCTTTCTCTAAGATTGGAGATAGTTCGAAATCCTCGGAATTCACCCCATAGGTTTTCATTCAATAAACATGTCGAATGTCTTCCTTATGCTAGCCACCTTGTTAGGTGCTTAGAATATAAAGATGTATAAGTCATGGTCCTTGTCCTGAAAAGGACCTCATCATCCAGTAGGAGACAGGCATGAAAATAGGAAATTACATTACAGAATGATAAATACTGGTGGAAGGGAAAAATGCAAGGAACAGTGATCAAAGGAAGAAAAATAAATTCTGCCTGTGGAGTAGAGAGAACTTTATGAGAAGGAAATGCTTGATTTCTTCCTTCAATGATGAGTGGATTAGTGCTTAAGAATTTTGTTCCAATTAATATGGAGATACAGAGAAGGGCATCTCTCTCTTCCCTTAAAAGGGGGATATTACAAATGACCCTGAGTTACAATGTAATATGTGGCCCTATATAGTCCCTTTGGAGAACTAGTCCTTTAAATTCATTTCAATTTATTGTTCCTTATTTAAACTAATACTTGAGCTACACTGGTGGACTCCCACTTCTACACTCTCCAGGTATGGGTTTTCTCTTCCTATTTAATCATCATTCTCCTAATTTTATTTTTAAAAAGGGTGTAGTGGTAAGTAGAATAATGATCCCCCAAAAGATGTCCACAAGGAATTCCCAGATCCTGTGAATATGTCACCTTGCATGGAGAAGGGGAATTCCAGTAGCAGATGGAATTAAGTCTGCTAATGATTTGACTTTAAGGCGATTATCCTGATTTATTCAGGTGGGTCCCCATTTTATTACAAGAGTTCTTAACTGTGGAAGAGAAGCCCAAACATTGTCAGAGTAATATGATGTGAGAGAATCTGCCTTGTCCACCGCTGTCCTGGAAGATGGAGGAAGACGTCACAAGCCAGGGGATGGGGATGGTTTCTATGAGCAGGAAAAGGCAAGGAAATGAGTTACCTCTTCCAACCTCCAGAAAGAATGCAACCTTGCAACACCTTGACTTTAGCCTGGTGAGAGCTTTGACCAGCTCACCTCTGGGCCTGTATGACAATACATTTGTGTTGTTTCAAGTCATCCAGTTTGTGGGGATTTGTTACAACAGCCCAAGGGTATGAGCACAGCTGTTCAGGTCTGTCTTTGGTTACACTCTCATCAACAGTGCTCACACTCTGTTCTGTGCCACAATTTCTCAGAGCCTCCCTGTTCTTTATCGCTTTGACCACTCCCATCAGGGCATTGAAGGCATTCAGGGTATTGTATGAATCCAGCTCTCCAGATTCATTTGCTAATTAAGGAATCATCCAATTTCTGGTCAGTGTCCTTTCATCACAAAAATGATAGTTGACATTCTACAGCTGTATTTTCTCTTATTTGTTTCTTGGGGTGACATTGGCCCTCCATCTCCAATCATTATATCCCCTGGCTCTTACCAATCTCCCTGCTTCCTCAACTGTTCTTACCTTTTTATTACTCACCCAAATCTCATTCTTCTTAAAAAAGGCTCTGTGCATTGAAAGCATTTGTTGATTGGATGGAGTGATTAGTCAGGACCCAGAATTGCTGAGTCTATGGCAAAACCAAAAAGTATAGGAATGGTAGAAGCTAGAAGAGGGGGGCAAGGGTCGATAATGTTCTCACGTAGACACACCTCCAAATTGAAAAAAGGGGTGAGGTTGTCTGTCCAGGTGCAGGTGCCGAAATTACTCTCTCCCAGGCAGTTCCCATCACTGCCCAGCGTCTGCCCATCATGTCCAAGGATGCCAGGGCATGGAGATGGCTTGTGCCCTTGAGAGAAGTGTGCCCGACTCCTATGAAGCTGTGAGAAACCTGCCGGGAAGCAAGTGGGTAAAGGAGCCACGGACAGGACACTGAAGGTGAAAAACAATTCTTTGGGGGCATTTTTCGACCACACACCTGGCTATCTGGCATCTAGCATCTTTTCTGATGAGGAATTTGTGGATGAACAAAGGAGCTCATTGCTCTGAAAAGCTTTTAGAAAAGATGAGCTCTTCCCACACTGCATCTTCTCTGTCCAAAGTGACAAGTGACGGCAGGTGACAGCTAAGCAGGAGATAACTTCCAAGAATATGCTGGTGGGAGGAAGACAGGCTCTGAGTGGCCCTGGCAGGTAATATTCACAGGTGTATTTGGCATCTGTAGTACGTGTTACTTTTCTGTTGCATTATCTCAAAAGGAATCTAAAGCACTGTTGTCTCCTTCTGGCCCTTATTTTGTAGTTTCCTGTTCCATTTCTTTATTTTAGTATTTGATTTCACCTACTTTTTATCGCCTTATGGGAAAATAGCTCATGTTCTCCAAAGTGGTTTCATGTGTGGAAACTACCTGGAGTCTCCTATTAAAATACGAAGGTGCCATTCCAATATCTTTTTAAAAGGATAATGATGATTTTTAAAAAGTCACTTCTATATTTTCAAAAGGATGAATAAATTATTACTAAGGGAAATCATTTCCCAGCAGGGGTAGGAGATGTGAATCTATGGCTGGGATAGGTGTGGGCAGGTTGTAACTATAGAAAGAAGCCAGTGAAAAACAAATGGAATCTGAATGGGTGAATTAGGAAAAGCGTCTCCAGTCCTAACTGCACAGGGGAATACCGTGGACATGTTTTTTTTCAGATTTATTAAATTATGCATAAAAGATGGGGTGTAGACCAGAGGTATGGGGCAGTGAGAGGGTTTACCAGAGACAGAGTGGGGAGCAGAACAGGCAGATTGACTGAAGTACACTGCTGAGGGGAGCAGCAGGCGAGGCAGGAGAGGTCTGCTGTGCCATGTGTGAATCTCCCCGGCAGGGCACTGAACTTGCGCCGCAGCTGCCAGCAGCTCTATAGCGCCGCACTTAACCTGATATTTTTAACAACATAAAGACAGATGTTATTGAGAAATAACTTCTATTGTAAGTAAGTTTGATCAGCAAGGTGGGAGAGTAGCAACAAAGTCATTCTCTAGAAGGTTGTCAGTTACAGGTTGGAAAAATAAAGAGAGATGGAGAATTTGATCCATCTTGGGAACTAAAGATCTTGGGTGACCAGATGATCTCTTGTCTTATGACTGTAATGGAGGTTAAGTCAACCTCACACTCAAACACAGGCTGGGAATGATATTGATGTGTGTGTGTAAGCACTGGCTTCCAGGATAAATGTTTAATCTTTTGACGTAGATACTCTCTGACACATCATGTAGATGAGATGGCTACTTGCCAAAAGTATCAGTGCCTCCAAGTGGTAAATCTGAGATTTGAACCCAGAGCACCTAGCACTAAAGTCAATAACCTTCATCCCTGTACCAGATTACCTTGGGAGGAAATTTTGGAGATGGGAGTGATGATGGTTTGCTCAAAGAATGGATTGATACAGAAATGCGAAGTCATATTCTGTTGTGGCAACAATGGGATGCGGACTGAGGCTCAAATCTTACTTTGTCACAGTAAGGAAATGACAGAGAAGAATATAGACAGCAGTCAACTGTTAGAATATGGAACCTCATCAGAATTTCCAGTAGCTTTTATGAAGTCCATGACGCTAGGGCAGTGGGTTGGGGTGGGGGTGGGGGTGAGAGGAGCAGGGCACTTGGCACAGGAACTTCAGAGTCAGAATGATGATGTATTCTCAGTGGACATGGCTGTGTGAGAGGCGGGACTCTGTCATGAGAATGAGTGACTTTGGTTCTTTTGGAACTTCTGAAGAATAAACGTAATTATGTTACCTGTGCTCTGCCTCTTCTCATCACAGGAAATCTGGGGGCTGCTGAGTGCACGACTCCAGAGAACATTCTCTCCCCCAGGTTGTGCCTCAGTGGCCCTGCCGACTTGTTTGTGTCCATGGAGAGATGCTTGCAGCGACTGCAGTTCCACTTCTTGCTCTGGAAGATAGTCTGCAGGCTGTCTCCCGCGCGGGTATCTCACCACTCTTTCTTGATAAGCACTTTCCAATCAGCCTTTTTCATTATCTCCTGCCTGCTTTCACTTCAGCATATTCACATTCATCACTCTTGTCTTATCTGAACAAGAGCAGGGAGCTGCACTGGGCACAATGGAAGAGGTCATGTGCAGAGGCTTTAATTATATTCACGCTCGAGGAGCTTCCAGAAAGAACACTTTGCAAGTTAGCAGGGAGCATGATGCCACACCCCAGCTCTGACTTTACCTTGGGGGGCAGGTTCAGTCGGAGGATGCCTTTTGGAGCATCCTTCAAGTGCTCTCTGCAACATTCTTGTCCCGGTTACCTGGAGTTGCTCTAGCTTGGTTATTTCAGTCAGTGGGTTAAGAGGGAGGAACACTTTCAGCTGTTGCAGGGAGCTATCATGGACACCTTAAGTGTGCCAGCTTCTGTTGGGGGTGTTAGGAGGAGAGAAAAAGCACCCCCTTTTCCATGTACTCAAAGTGAAGCATTGAGGGGGAACAGGGAAACCAACCGCTGCAAATCAGCAGGAGAGGTGCTATGAAGAAGGTACTTGTAGGGGACAGAGAAAGATGTGATTGACATGACTTGGAGAGACCTGGGGCTGTCTGTGGGTGGATGCCTGAGCGGGGTTCCCTGGTGCCAGCCTTTCTTAGTCTCCGCAGCCACACGAAGTCTCTCTATGAGAGGTGCTTAACCTTGCCTGCACTTGAGAATCAGCTGGGGAGCTTTGAAAAACCCTAATGCCCTGACTGCCCTCCGGACTGAGTAACTCACACTCCCTGGGGAGGGGACTCAGGCATCCATCCTTTTTAAAATTCTTCAAGTGATTCCAGTAGGTAGTCAAGTTTGAGAAACACAGTCCTAAAATAAGAATTTGGTAATTCAAAAACAAGAGTTAGGAAGGATCATGTTACACTTTGGAAGCTATATTCTGGAAGGGTTGGCAGGATAAGAGGAAGAGGATATTGTTATGTTGTAGACGTCAGTGTTTATTTCTGGCCAGTCTCAAATACAGGAGCATCAGAGAGTCTAATGTAATAAAATCCAGAAAAGTAACACGAGGAGCAAGGCATGGCTTATTTGTTGAGACAACTATACAGATTTTGTACCTGTCTGCTCTGGAAAAGTCTTGGGGAAGTATGTATCCTAAAGTATATTGAAGAGAAACCAGGAAAGATCATCTAAAAAGGCAGAGGAAGTATATATGCTTAGGTACCAACCTTAAAATGATGGAAATTGTTTGCATGTTGTATCTTCCTACAAACCCATTTAGGATCTTTTAAACAGGCATAGTGGCTATTCGCTGTATTATATTTATAGCCTGCCCAAATGTGCCTGTGATGAACATGTATTTTTCTACTGAATCCCACAATGGTCCTCTAAGACAGGTAACTATGATTATTCCTCTTACTTGGATGAAGGTGAGAGACATAGAAAGTTTAGGTAAAAACATTGTCTGGGCTCTCACATGCATTAGAATTGAGATGTAAGCCCAGTCTGATTCTTAACCGACTGATGTTTCTCTGGAAGAGAGAAATGTGGTGTGATTGGAAAAAACTGGCTTGGGAATAAGATGATAAGGATCCTATGAGGATGAAATGCTGTGTGTTCTTGAGTTAGTCACTCAACCTTTCTTGTCCTTTGTAGCATCTTCAAAGGGACCAGACATGAGACGGTGGCGTGTTTGTCCTTCTAGTAGTGAGTGGAAGAATTCTGAAGACTTCAGAATCTCAGGCATCTCATGCTTTTGAAGACCATATTAACACCTCTCTATCCTCACCCCCCTCATCTTTCTATCTCCTTTTCCCAGAACAAAGAGTACGGGATTCACTTTGCTTTTTTATGAAAATGTTCTAAAGAACAACTCTTCTTTCATCAGAAAACACCATCTTTCTCCTTACTCCTCCTCCTCATTGCAGCTGTGAAAAGCTTGCTGGAAGGTAGTGCAGTCACACCTGTTTCTTTCTCTCCTTCTCACACTGTGTCCTACAGCAGATGCCCCATCTGGCTCCCTGATCCTTTGTGGTTTAACTTAGTCTTTTTAGCTTTTGATCTGGAGTGCGATGGTTCTGAAACAAGCAGCTTAGTCTCCTTGGGAAATTAATTAGTCTGAGCAGGCAGTTCGGAGTCTTACGCAGGTAGGTACCTTAAGGGGAGTTCTGAAGCTTGTCTAGCTTGACAGGAGATTGCCTGGGGGGAGACTGAGACAGAGGAAAAATCCAGAGAGGCTGGGCTAAGGCAGGCAGAGAAGTTTGGAGTTGCTTAGGTTGTTGTAAGTTTTTAGGACAAAGAAAGGTTTCAGCCCCAGAAGGTGCAGCCCTCTGGGTACATGCTATTGTCATATGGGGGAGACCAAGGAGCTCGGACTGGGTGATGCCCAGTTTGCCCCATGCTCTGTGCTTTTCGTGTTCCTTGATGCCTCGCGGCTGAGCAAGGCGTGGTCACGGGAATGGGTACGAAGCTGGAGTAGATCCATGGCAGTTGAGGATTTGTGATGTGTCATTGTCTCTGGAAGGTGGCAGCATAGTGAAGGGGCGCTTTCCTGAGCTGCTGCAGTGGGGACAGGGCTGGTACTCCCCTCTGTCTTTGCAGCTCCTGCCTGCTGATCATCGTGGGCACCTTCTTGGCTCCCAGTTGTGTTTTACTCCCCACCTGGACCAGGGCCACGGTGCTGGCTGTCCCGCAGGGTCTTCATGAGCTCTTCTGAGTCTCCTGAACCTCCCCCCACCATGGCCAGAGCTGCTAGTTAAATTTCAAACTGATTTCCATCTGCCTCAGGGGCTCCGGGGTAAAGTTTGACCTCAGGTTAACATCAAAATCCCTTAGGGTGTCTCTGGTGGCGCACGGGTTAAAGTCTCAGCACTATGAAACCATCACCAGCCACTGCAGCATGAGTTTGATCCCCAGCCAGGGAGCTTCCCACATGGCACAGCAGACCTCTCCTGCCTCTCCAGCTGCTTCCCTCAGCAGTGTATTTCAGTAGATCTGCCTGTTCTGCTCCCCACTCTGTCTCTGGTGAATCCTCTCACCTCCTTACACCTATGGTCTACACCCCTATTCTTGTATGCATAAATAAAATAAATCGTAAAAAAAAAATCCCTTAGGGGTGACTTCCATCTGCCCCACCCTGTGATAGTCTGTGTCTTCCGTCCGCACTGGCCTCTGACTGCCTGGAGGAGCTGGGAAAGACTAAGGCAGGAAATCTGGACAGAATGGAGACTAGTTACACCCTCTCCTCCATTCTACCTGTCCCTCCACCCCCAAGACACCCAGATCTTTGTATTAGCTCCCACCTTCTTCAAATCAGTTTTTAAAAATACTTTTCATTGAGTGATTGCTTTTTTACATTGTTTCCATTGTAGAAGTGCTGGGTCCCCCTTTTCTGGGGTTGTGGCCAAAGTGGCTCACCACCAAAGAAGCCATAGTCACCACCTTAGACCCTGTGCCCCTCCCTTCTTTGTCCCCCTCCATCCCCTCCCCCCTTCCTCGCCCCTCCCCTCCCCTCTCCCACCCCTCTGGTTGCCCCCATTTCACAGTCAGCTTTCAAAGGTTAGTTTTTCAGTTTGCCTTCAGCTAACCCATTGTTTTGTCTTTCTACATTCCACTTATGAGTGACACCATCTGGTATTTGTCTTTCTCCTTCTGACTGATTTAGCTTAGCATAATCCCTTCCAGCTCCTTCCATCTTGCCACAAATGGCAAGAGTTTATTGATAGCTGAGTATTATTAGTTTACTTCTTTAAAATGCACAGCTCCTATAAAACTTTCATAGGCTATAGCCTCTGTGTTTTCACAAGTCAAAAAAGATTTTGTCAAATTTCACCTTCTGTGGTTTGCATTTTAAAAAAAACAATAGAAATACGGAATATGTTTTCAAACTACTACATACACTTCCCACTCTCAAAGGACAATCTAAAACTATCTTTGTCTGCTCTTTATTTAAGCCTCTGCTATTGGTGAATAGCAAATAGAGCGTAATGAGAGTTCATCAAAAATATTTTTTCAGCTCCTAACATGGCGTTAGAATCAGCTCAGGGTCCACACTTCCTTCTTCATGCATGTGTCCATGATTGCCTGTCTATACGGCTGGCCGCTGCTACCAGCCCCAACCAGAGGGAGTTCTACAGTGAGGCTAATGGAACTTAAGTTTCAGAGCTTCTCATTAGACTAATTCCTTCCAAGTCTCCGGGAAGGGCTCTAGGAATGCGTCACATGGTGACATGTTTATAAAATAAAGGTAAGATATTGTAACTGCAGTTAAGACAATTCACTCTTCCCATTCTGACTTCTCTGCTGTTATGTTTCCTTTGGTGTTGGGCAGTGTTAGAGTGGACATGTTGAGGACTTAGCTGAGGGGAGGCTGAAATAAGGATACATTTAATGAGTTTCGTAGGACGTCACAGTCCTCTGATGTGGTTATGTTGCTGTATGTGGACTTACGATAGTCTTTTTTTTTTCAAAGATTTATTTATTTATGCTTACATGCTAGGGTGTAGGCCAGAGGTGTGTGGTGGTGAGAAGATTCACCAGAGACAGAGTGAGAGCAGAATAGGCAAGATTGACTGAAGTACACTGCTGAGGGGAGCAGTGGGAAGACAGGAGAGGTCTGCTGCGCCATGTGTGACGCTCCCTGGCCGTGTATCGAACTCACGCTGCAGTGGCTGCTGATAGCTTCATGGTGCTGCACTTAATCCGTTGCATCACCAGGGAGGCCCAGACTTATGATAGTCTTATAGAGGCCCACCAAGTTTATATATGCTTCAAGTCCTAGTGGCCTGACAGCCTGACTCTTTATCATGTTCTCAGGGTAGACCTTGAATCATCTTGATCAGAATTACTTGGACTATGTCTTCAAAGACACCCTGGTCTATACCCAGCTCTACTGAACCAGAATGTCTTGGGCTAGAAGAGGAAACTCCATGAGTTCAGGGACATTGACTTTGAGTCACGTGTGTTTATGTTTATTTGCTTCCCACCAATTCCTCAAGACTGCTTTGGCCCCCAAAAGACTCGCAAAAATGGACTTTTATGAACGTATAGACTTGTGAATTGCTGCCTCTGCCTTTTTGATATTTTCTCATATATCAAGATGACAGATCAAGATTTTTCAACTTGGTGCTGATTTTTCTGAGAACAGAGACTATGAGAAATAAAGTCCTGGGAGAACATCAGTTCAGTGGCTTTCAAATGAAAGGTAAGGAAGGATCACTGAATTATGTGAAGTACTTTTTTGAACTATGCTTCTCCAGCTGTTCCAAATTTGGCTAAGTTATGTATGTGGGCAGGTCACATCTAAATCTTTTTTCTAGACAATGAGATGGATGGTATGAGCTTGGGGTTATTCACAGTGGTTTTGATTCCCAGTCACCAGTTAAGAACATTGATTAAATTCAATCTCTCTTTAACAAAAAGGGTGACTGAGACTTAGAGTAGTTAGGTAAAGTCTGCCATTTAGTTGGGGAGCAGAAGCTCAATTCTGGGTTGGGGCTAATTCTGAAAAACTTCAGGTGCAGTGTTCCTTCCATTAATTTACCTGTAGGAGGCTTGTATGTAGCTTCCCTTTTGTATTATTTACATTTAAAAATTTGCCAGTCTATGGCAAATTCAACTTTTACATTTATTTTATATTGTTTTACATTGCTTCTCATGGTTTCTTGTGTGTGTGTGTGTGTGTGTGTGCGTGTGTGGAAGAACAGAGAACATGGGGCCTCCCTGGTGGTGCAACGGGTTAAGTCTCAGCCTATGGGGCTATCTGCAACCACTGCAGTGCAAGTTCGATACCTGGCCAGGGAGATTCCCACATGGCGCAGCAGACCTCTCCTGTCTCACCCACTGCTCCCCTCAGCAGTGTATTTCAGTAGATCTGCCTGTTCCGCTCCCCACTCTGTCTCTGGTGAATCCTCTCACTACTCCACACCTCTGGCCTAAACCCCATTTTTTGTATGCACAAATAAATAAATCTTTAAAAAAAAAGAATAGAGAACATAGCTTTAAAATTTTCTTTTATATTTATGATGGTAATAAACTCAGTACAGAGCTGCTATTAAGAGGGCAAAACTAGTTGATGATTAGCTTATTAATACCTCAAAATAATCCACTTGCCATGGTAAGATGCTCTTCAGCACATCATTTCAAGTGCAAGTTGAATTCTTGATGGAAATACTGTCCACATCCGGAAATTTATGTTTATGGAAGACAAACATGGACTGTGGAGAATATCAAGGGTATAGAATCAACATATCATAACCCAAAGAAAGAGCTACATTTGGGGGTCCGTGATAAAGGGACAGGTTGTTCTAACAGTAGGTTCTCAAAAGTCAAGTCTTAGGGAACTCTTCTGTTTATTAACCAGAGCCTGCCTTGCAGTCGGGGGTGACATGGAGGTTCCCAAGCAGTTTCAGGAACAAAGAAGACCAAATACCAGAAATGGGGCTTTGAACAGGAAACCTAAATGATTTACCATGAACTTGGTTACTTTATTGTAAATATTTTTATTTTTATTTTAATTTTGGGGGTAAGGTTTTTGCTCTTCCATATGTGCACGTTCCCCTCGCCCTCCACCAAACTACCTGTGCACACACCCCACCCTCTTCCCTCCCTCATCCTCTCCTCTCTTCCTCCCAACTTAGCTGTAAATTTAAGCTCATCTTCCCTTTTCATACAATATGTTTATAATTTATAGTCAGATTTAAAAATGACTGCCAGACAAATGCAGTCATTTTAATTATTAAGGCAAATTAAAATGAAAAATATTTTTCAGGGACTGTTAAAATTTGGAAGATGTTAAATGTGTTTTTCTAATGGGTTTTATTATTATTATAAATGTTGGTAAATCATTAGATCTATGCTAATTGTTGGTTTGGGAATGATTTACATGTTTAAAACTATGGGAAAAATCATTTTGGCTGCAGCTAAATCTATTTATTTGCATTTTTTTCTACTCTCAGTTTTTGTCTTTCTTAAGCACATAAAATTTCATTTGAATCTGAAATAATTTAGTACATTGAGGAGATGCTCTTTTTGTCCTGCTCAATCTTCATAACCCTCACTTCTCAGTACTTGATTAAAGGACAGAATGAAAATTGACATTATTATTTATTGCATCGTGACAGTCTGTGTACTTCTTGACCATGATTTAACACGTGGACTATGTCTTATTAATTCTGTGTGTCCTGTAGCAGCGATTTTCAAGCTAGCTGCATCAGAATCACCTGAGGTGGCCTTTAAAAAATTTGGAGTCTGGGGACCCAGCTCAGAGATGCTGATTTAGAAGTTTTAAGGAGAGTCCCAAGAATCTGATTTTTTCAAAGGTCTCCCACATAATTGTTATGGACAATTGGATTTGAAAATGGCTGGCTTCTAGCTTAGAGCACTGCCTTGCATTTAGCCAGTGCTCAAAATATTAGTCTAATTTGCAGCCTGCATCACTCAGGAATGCGAGGTGAACTGGGTCCAGCTTGCTTACTTCATTTTTCTTTCTTTTTTTGTGTGCTTTTTTTTCCCGCCAACTACCTGACAAAACCCAATTCTATTGCATTTTATTGTTTTATTGTGCATAGTCATAACCTGATAAACAATATTTTTATTGCCCTTTGAAAACTACTTGAAAAATCTGATGGTGCTTTTCAAAGTTTTCATTAGTCCTTTATGGTGGAAGATGACCACCAGCTGGGAGGTGGGCAGAATGCATTTTCCACACTGTGTCCATTAAAGCCATGTCTGTCCCTGGCTCCTGCTGCTATTTACAGTCTTCTGCTGTTATAAACATAATCTAAATGATATATTTGTTCCGGAAAGTCATCTTGCTCTGATTACTCTCTGCTGTCTGGTCTTCTGAGCACTGCTCTTTAGAATTGCCTTTTCAGATCAGCCTAGCATTGTCATCAATTCTGCATACATGGCCACACCAGGAACACGGTGGCAGGAAGCTCTACAGTTGTCAGCTCCATGAAGGACTTGCTGTAGCATTGAGTGATTCAGTCGCACACTCGTGTTTTTTGTGGGTGACCCTGTCTTGCCGTGGCGAGTTCAGTAAGCAGTTTGTGACACTGAGGAAACTTGGCAAGGAGCTCAACTTGTGGTGTATTTGCATTCTTATAACTGTGTAGATACGTGTTCCTGGCTTTCTTCAGACAGGGTTTCGCAGGTCAGGAGTAGAGCCACTGGTGAAACAACACAACACAACACAACACATACCAGAGAATCAGAGACACAGACTTATGGAGATAAGGAAGAGAGATAACAGAGAGGGGAGAGGAATATATATGACAGAATAAAGATGAGATGGGAAGGTTAAAAAAAATTTCTAACACATAGTACCCTAGAGAGATTCTCTTCGTAGGTTTTGCTGTAATGGGACAATCCAATAAGTATGTTGCAAAGGTTGTACCTGATATGTGATATTACTCTGGGTCATTCGCCTTTTGCAAATTTGGGTTGTGACTTTCAGTATATCACTCCTTGTTCCTGTTTACATCCTTTGAAATGTTCATGAGCAGATTATTTCCTTTACTTCATTTGTTTTTCAATTAGTATCAAGCGTTTTCGACATATGACTTATAGATTCATGAGTTGGACATTGATCCATAAATTCCCTAGAATTGTTTGTAAAATTTGTATTTTATTTTCATTTATCTCTGCCAGGGAGGAGCCCAGGAATTCATCAGATTCACAAAGAGATCACTGAGCAGGAAATAATATATATATATATTTTTTACAATTTTTGAAGGTCAGCAAGTGGGGGGCCCCAGCTATAGGTGGATATAGAGAAACAAAACAAAGAAACACACACAACATAACCAAGACAAGCCCCAGAAATCTGACTGTAGAATTGAGGCTCCCAGGGAGGGAAGGTAGGGGTTGGGGAGCACAGGGGGAGAGGGGCCGCATGGACTATGGTAGAGGATGAGCTGTACTTTGGTGGAGGGTCCGGTGTGGTCTCTTCCATCTGAAGAGGTGTGAACCAGCACCTCTAAATCATACACAGTTTGTGAACCAATAGTACCTCAAAGAGAAAATGCAATACAAAAGATAACCATTCCCTATATATGATAGTCTCTGGATAACAGCGAACAGAGCTTATGAACTGACCTGTGATTGGGCTGACTCCAGGCTGATGCTTCTTCCTCCGAGTCATTGACAGTTGGTTTGGTGCCTCATCAACTCTCAGTGTCACCTTCTGTCTGTCATCTGAAAGACTCAGGAGCCCTTACATGTCATTCCCCACATTTCTATTAACAAAAGCACCAGTAACTTATCTCTGTATCTATCTACGTATTATAGTTGTATTAATCAATCATCGATCACATAGGCAATTGATATCAGAGGTTCTTTTTAGGACTGAATTACAGGTGTCAACCACTTGTTGTTTTTAGGTTTTCTGCTCTGCAAGTTGGCAAATATACTTGCGTTTGCATTCTTAGGCACTTTTTCAAATGTTCATTGCATTAGTCCATTCACAAAGATTTTTTATGACTACTTGAAGTTAAATGTGATTTTTCTAAGGCCAGGGTCAGGAACACAACTTCCTGTGTGTGTCTACCTCTAGATGATCATGGTTATCATTAGGACAGTTGATGATGTTTGTAGCTTCCTGCCTGGGGAGAGTATTAACTCTGACAGAAAGCATATTCTGCTATAGCTCTCTGGCCCCCCATAGCTTCTTGAACATAGCTACATAATCTCTCCCTTAGGTTAATTTGTCACTTTGTGACAAGAGCAGGATTTCCACCAGTCTGGGGAAAAATGATGAGGTGCTAAATTATTGACACTGAGTTTATTCTCCCATGGGTGAAGGCTGCCCATACTCTAGGCTTCAAGTTCCCAGGAAGGGATCGACAAAGACTAGAAATAAGAGAAAAGAGGTAATCAGGTCAGTGACAAGATATAATAGTATCAGATTTTTACCCAGCCCTTCCTTGACGATGACAGTGGTGTTGGATGATGTCTTAGAGATGAAATAACCACAGTTTACAAGGGTCCCAGAACTGATTGGTCATATGGCCTTGGAAAGTTTCTGTGTATCCTTTTAAATGGATTTTATTCTCTATCATTGCTCCAAAGAGTTGTTTCTTGCATTTGTTTACTTAATTTAACATTTTTTGGGCAAATCAGTATTAAAACATATTAAAACATGTCTATATTATGAAATATTTCATTGTTTGAAGTTAAATTAAAAAATATGACCCCTGCCCCTAGTTAGTATCTATTAATTCATTGACTTCAGACTACTTCCTATTCATTTCCTACTTTGTCTCTTAACTTACTCCAGTTATTATTCAGATTTGCCTAATGGTAACCATTTTCTCCCCAAAAATAATAGAGAATATTTATAGGAATTTGCATTTATATCTATGTCTAGTTCCTGGCAAATATCCATTTAAACTCATAGAGTATTAAATACCACCCCTCCCCCCATGAGCTCTAAGTCATTTTATTTATGCTTAGCAGTGTGGGGAGCAGAGTAGAAATTGTCTAGGAGGGAGGTCCTGGCAGACACTTAGGGCAGAAGAAGTCAGCAAGTCTGCCTACCACATTAGGTTGAGTCCTTAGCAGGAACAGAGGAGAACAGAAGAATTAAAAGCCAGAGGAATCCAACCACCTCAGAGCCTGGAGCAAGAGCAAGACAGCAGGAACACTGGAGGTTGGGACCATCTCATGGGCAAGTTGAGCTTGAGACTGGCCTGAGGGTCAGAGATGAGCTCAGCGCCCACACCAGATGGCAGCCTGGCTGGCAGGTTCAATGAAAAAATGAACAGCAGAAAGTGACTATGCTAGCACGTGTAGAGAGCCTGGAAGCTCTGTTACATGCTCTGCACACTGAACTGGGGTGAGGCTAGTGTGTGAGTGGTACAGAGTTCACAGACAGAGGAAAGAGGAGAACCAGCAGAATGAGTATGGAGCCAGGCAATTCCCTACAGAACCTTTGGCAGCGTTTAACTGGACCGGTCAAATTGCGTATGTTTGCGTTTCCCAAACATGTCTCACCCTTTTGATCTATGAGTCGATTGTGTCTGTTTTGCACCATGTAGCTCAAGCATTCAACTCCTTTGCATCTTTTTATTTAGATAAAGGGAAAACTCAGTTGGGGTGCTGTTACTGTCTGTTATTTTCTGATTCTTTTCAAGTTTATTTAATGTATGACCACATAAGATGGAACACTCTTGTCGCATTTTTGGTAGATTTGTAGTAGTTGATGGTTTGCCGCCATCATCCCATGAATCCACAGGAATCCAAGGAGTTGTTGTGAAGAATTTTTCAGTGTCACAAGTTTTACTTCTGGGTTTTTGGTACTTTTGGAAACTGCCCCAACTGACCCCTTTATGTATAGATAAGCACATTTAAATTGCTCAAGTGCAAACTTAGGCGTTGCTTTAGAATCTAAAGTTTAGACTCCCACTCTGGGAGTGAGGGTATATACTGTAGACATCAGTGATGGGTAATAAACAAATATTCCCATTACAAAATGCACCTCCTTCTTGCTGGGTTGGTTCATCTTCTGAGAAAATTCAAGTGAGGAACAGCTAACCCTGTTGCTTCCTTTCCTATTGAATTTGAAGAGGGATTTCAAATGGTTGAAGTCAGAATGAAAGAGAAAATTTCAGGAGATGGAAATGGAGCTGGTGAGTATCCTATGGCAAGAGCCTTGATGACTTTAGTAGAAGTCTGTTATTTACTTGCTGGCCTTATCCACTGAAAAACCTGGTTTTCTATTAGGAGGATAGAAAAAGTGGTCAGACGCCCAAGGAGATGCTCTGTGACCTTGCATGCCCTTCCAGCTGTGGGAGGCTGGAGTGGGCAGCTGTGGCATCAGGAAAAGGTAAAGGCAGCGAGAGTGAGGTCTTCCTGATGAGGGAAATGGAATTCTCCCAGCTTCTTCAAGTCTTGCCTGGTTTTGAAACACTGAACAGTCCCACTCCACATCTCCCTGCCGTCATTACTCTCTTCCCCAAGGCCCTTTATTGGTGGAATTGACCTTGTTGCCTCCAGAGAACATTTAGGAATTCACTATTTCCATGAACTCTGCTAGAGGGGCACAACGGCTCCGCAGATGATCCTGACTAATTTTTGAGCGCTATTCTCCTAGGAATCTTTTTATCACCAATTTGACTGTGGCCTGAGCTGGAGCTTACCCTATCAGGTCATCCTGGACACTGTAGTGTCTTCCACCACCCTCACCATGTCCTGACCCACTGGTTTTCCATAAAAGGTTTTTATTTTCTGTAACTCAACTTCTTTGCTCCTTTCCCTCTGCCCCATAGCTATCAACCCAGGTAAATGCAGCCAGCCCAAACCCTTTGTAATTTTTCTCTTCAGTGATTCACAGTATATGTCCTTTCTGGCTTGGCAGCAACTTAGTTTTAAGAATTGTGCACTTAAAACTTCATGCAGAGTCATCAGCTCTGAGTTGGGTGATGGGTATTATGCCAAAATATTTAATGTCCCTATTTTATGACTAGCAAATGGGCATTCTGATCTAGGGCTATTTTATACACACTCTTGGGAACATCTGCATGGACTTTAGAATTAGCCTACGAAGGAAGAGAGGGAAGGAATTTTAAAGATTTATTTTTTTTTATTTATGCATACAAGCTGGGGTACAGGCTAGAGGTGTGGGGCTGCGAGACGGTTCACCAGAGACAGAGCTGGGAGCAGAACAGGCAGATAAGAAATACACTGCTGAGGGGAGCAGCGGGCAAGGCAGGAGTGGTCCACCGCGCCATGTGGGACTCTCCCTGGCCGGGCGTCGAACTCGCGTCACCGCTGCCGACAGCTCCACAGCGCAGCGCTCAACCGCTGCGCCACCGGGAAGGCCCCAGGGAAGGAATTTTAAAAGAAAGCAAGAGAACTTTACGTTTCTTTGCTTCCATTGAGGCTAACAAGTGAACTGATGGGACACTCTCCAAAAAGAATCACCAGCAACACAACCCCAGGGTCTGAGAGCAATTTGTGGGCTCCCTGTTTGTTGGACAGAGACTCAACAGCTACCTCATGGGACTGGGAGGTTTTATACTCCCTCATAGAATTAGGTAAAATGCTATGCAGGTATTTATAAAGACATTGTAAGGAGAGATTAGAGCTGTGGGCAAAGATTTTGGAGAAGGAGGAAGTGCAAAGGCACAGTAAAAGATTTTGCTGTGATTCTGTTGGACAAAACCTCTTCTGAATGAAAAGAAATCGAGCAAAACACCATCAACTCAAGGGCTCTGAGTGTAGAGAGTGCTGTATGGATCAAAAGGAAATCTAAGCTTTTGATCCCTGTTCTCAGGTGGGGAATGAGATTTAGAGGTATGTTAGTGTCAATATATTCAGTTCTAAGATGCTGGGAAGAAGCTTTGAAGCCAATAAAAAGTGTAAGGCGAGGTTTCATTAAAAATAGTTATTTAGGAACACGAAGCCACAGTGCAGGGTGTCGGCAGATGCTGAAGCCTGAGATGCTCACGTGCCTGAGACAGACATGCACCCAGGCCCACACCCCCTCTGAGCTACTCCCGCTGAAACTTGCTGAAGGCTACTGAGGGCTGGAGAGTGGCAACCTCGGGGCCTTGGGCGTGCTGGTGCAAACTGCTGCTTGCACCAGGGGCCAGGGCTGATGGTCGCAATCCTACCCATGGAGTCTCGGCTCTCAGAGATGAAGGAACTCATTTCACACAGCCATTGCAAAATCCATGGGGGTGACAAGACAGAGTCTAGAAATAGTGACAGGAACAGCTACCGAAAGTCTGATGCTGTATTTTGTTGTGTGGAGAATCATGGTACCATAATATGGTACCCTCAGCCCTCAGATGACTCAGTCACCTGCGCTTCACCCTGAATCATTCTGAAATAGTATTTTTTATAAACTACCAGTGCTTTATCAAAGGTTGTAACTATAGCACCTTTAACAAATACCAGTTCATAGAGTAGCTTCTCATGTATTCATTACTGGAATAGTTTTTCTAAAAACCAAGAAGCAAATGTATTATGTCCAACAGTTGCTGTGACTTATGTGTGCCCCCTCTCAAATTTGAGTCCTGACTCCCAGTACCTCAGAATGTGACCTTATTTGGAAAAAGTCTTTTTTTTTTGTAGATATCATTTGTTAATTTAAGATGGCATCTTTAGGATGGGACCTGTGAAGAGCACCCTTATATGAGTAGCGTCTTTATAAAAATGGGGCAATATGGACATGCGCACATGTGCATGGGCTAATGGGAAGCAAACACCAAAGCAAACATGGGGGTGATGTGTACAAAACACCAGAGATTGCTGTCAACCCCCGAAAGCCAGGGGGAGAAGCCACACTCTCCCTCTCAGCCTTCAGAAGGTACCCATCCTGCCTACAACTTGATCTGGGACTTCTAGCCTCAAGAACAGAGAGAGACAATACATTTCTGTTGTTTCAGCCACCCGGCGTATGGCACTTCGTAACGACAACCTTAGCAAGTGAGTGCGACAGTCACCAGCACTTGGTGTTATTTGTGATTGTGCTACAGTCTGGAGAGTAACAACCTTTCTTGCCCCACTTTCCTCTGGATGCATTTTATTTTTTTATTTTATTTTATTTATTTATTTTTTTATTGTTATTAATGTCTTTTAACATTTTGTATTCCCCTTGGGTAGCCCACCACCAATTCACCCGTGATCCATCTCCATGGTCCCTTGTATTCTTTTCTATTCCATTTTGTGCCCTTTTCCTCCTCCCCCACCCCCGCTGAGTGTCTCTCTCCTATTCCTATTTAGTTTCCCTATAGTCCTGTTATAAGTGAAACCATGTGATATTTTTCTTTTTCTTTCTGGCTTATTTCACTGAGTATGATTCCCTCTAATTCCATCCATGTCGCTGCAAATTGCATGTGTTTCTCTTCTTTGAATGCTGAATAGTATTCCACTGTGTATATGTACCACATCTTCTTGATCCAATCATCTATTTTTGGACATCTGGGTTGCTTCCATACCTTTGCTATTGTGAACAGTGCCACAGTGAACATACGGGTGCATGTATCCTTTCGGATTAGTGTTTTTGTATCCTCTGGAGGCATTTTGAATGGGAATTTTGTTTTCTTACGAAGGTTTGAGTGTTGGGTTGCCGATCTGGACAGCGAACTCTGGGACAGGAGAGGGTGGTGGAGGGGTGGAGACTCAGCCAGCAGAGGGCAGTGAGCAGCAGTGTGCTGGAGGGAAGAGGCCACAGCATTCGCGTGCTGATTCTTCTCCAGGTTCTGCGCTCAGCCCCTTTTTCTTTTCATCTTACAGCTTCTTCCTATCAATGTCATCTGCTGCCCCCTCATCACTAATGGCTTCCAAATCTCTATCTCTATCCAGCCCACATCTCTCTCCTGAACTCTTAATCCATGTATTCAGCTGACTATTGGCCTCCTTCCTAGAAGACTCACAGACTTAAATGCAAATTAAGTCTATTATCTTAGGCCTGAATCTGAGCTTCCTGTTTTCAATATTAGTTAGCAGTATCTCATTCTACTCATATTATAAGTCATTCAAGCCAGAATCCTAAGTATTATCCATAACCCCTCCCCCAGCTACATGTAGTGACAAATAACTATTAATTCTGTTTTCCTAACGGGCTTAGAATTTATCCTTTCTTCTACATTTTCAGGTCTTACTTTCGATACTCATCATTTCTCAATAACTTTTTCATTGAGTTCCCACATCAATTGCTTCTTTCCTCACTATCGCCAAAGTCATATTCTAAAATATATATCATATTTTAAGTCTCCAGTAGCCATCCAAAGCATATAGGATTATGTTTAAATTCTTTGGCATGTCACCTCTTTGTTATCTATTTCCTTCATTCTGTTGGTTTCCCAATTTTCAGCCATGAGGTGCTGTCAACTAATTAGTTTCCTGAATGAACCATGCTTTCCTTTACATGACGTGAAGTTCCTCTTGCTTTTTCTTCTTTCTGGAATGCCATTTCTTCTTGGCTTTTGTGACTGTTTATTGATGTTCATGTGACCTTTAAGATATCCCGAATATGCTGTTGCCCTTTGCCTGTGTGCTAGGCACGTAGCAGTGTTGCAATCTGGTGGGGGATGAGCACATCATACGTTATTTTATTTTCAGTGTTGCAGGTGCTGCAAAAGGGGGCAAGTCCTGTTGCAAGTCCAACAGGGGGCTGTATGTGCAATGGTGACTGAGGAACATTCGGTGAGGAAGTGCCATGTAAGCCAGTACATAAAGGATGTGCAGGAGGTCTCCAGGGCACATGCCTTCCAGGCAAAGGACACAGTATATGCGAAGACACACACACACACACACACACACACACACACACACACACCATATATATGATTTTATATATCATATATAATATATATTATAATATATGATATATATAATATATAATATATAATATATAATATATAATACAATATATCATATATCATATATGATATATAAAATATAAAATATATATAATATAATATATAAATATCATATAATATATATTATATATGTAATATATATAACATATCACACATATTATATATATATCATATATGATTTTATATATCATATATAATATATATTAATTATATATATTAATTAATATATCATATATTAATTAATATATCACATATAATTATATATTATAATATATAATATATTATATAATTATATTATATATTATATATAATATATCATATATATGATATATATGTATCATATATATGATATATATTTTAGAATATGACTTTGGCAATAGTGAGGAAAGAAGCAATTGATGTAGGGAACTCAATGAAAAAGTTATTGAGAAATGATGAGTATCAAAGGAGGAAGGAACTTCCCTTTTTGGACACGTGAACATATGTCTGTGGGTAAAATCATATTGCTGTAGTAGTTTACTGGTCCATGATTCCATTAAATACACCATCTATGCAGGCTGGTCTGGTGTATTCGCTTTTCATCCAACTGCATATAGATTAACAGGATAGAAACTGAGATTTCCTGCAATTAACTCAGTGGAGATAACTTAAGTCATTAGGGATCAAGAATTTTAACCAATTTTCTCTTGATAAATATGGATGTATCTAGGAAAATAGAAGGATTGAGATTGGGAGTTAATGATCTTGATGGTAATAGACTCCTAGATTTATGTGGATCTTTGGACTTGGACAAAATAGAATTGAGAAGTGATAAATAATGTGGGGTACCCCTTCTTCAGAGAAAAAATAAAGGAGAGATTCTACCTCGCAAGTGCTCCAAAGTCATCATTTCTCCCTGTTTTGCTAAAGCAGGAAAACAGCAGACATGATAGATAGCTGTCCGGGCTGTGCTTGTCCTCTGTTGGAAGCTGAATAAGAAGGCCACGCTGACAGTGATAGGTACGTGTTGTGACATGAGTTGGCACAGTCCAGTAGGGCTCAGTGCCACGATTGGGATGTGTTCTTTTACAATCCTTGCTGTAACAGGACATTAGCTTCTACTGGAGGGATCTTCTCATCTGCTCAATGCCTGTCTGTTACAGGACTCTGTTGCAGTCTCAAGGGGCCCCCTGGCTCCTCTATAGAAGGAGAAAAGAAGGAGACAGCGATGTGTATTGGATGGCTGAGTGATTCACCTGCCTGGTGGGAGGGCATGTGGAATAGAAGATGAGCCTGGGACCCAAAATCCAGGGTCCTGCTTTGAATGATTGATAAGCTCTGTGAAGCCAGTGGCCATTTCTTCTGCTGGTTTTGGAGCAGCTGATGTACTGCCAGGTTCTCAGTCACTGTCTAGTTGGGAAAAGGTGATTACCTGACTAGTCCCTTCAAAATGGTGCCTCTTTTCCCATCACCATGCCCTGGAGTCATAGTGCTCAAGAACATTTTGAACTGTCAGAGGTTCAAGTCCTTCTGCCAGGACATGGCTCACCTGATTTTACTGCCAAGTCAGGAAGAGAACTTGCTGGACTTTGGAGCTGCGTGTCATCTGAGGACTGCAGAGCAGCTCCAAAATAATTTATATTATAGGGAGTAGATGGTACCACTTGGTTGGAGAATGGACCTTATTACACACTTTTCAGTGATTGCTTTTTTGTGTGGCTCTGGCCAAGCATTGTGAGAGCAGTATTTGTTTTCTTTTTATGTTATTTACCTTGTCAGGTTTCTTTCTTTTTTTTTTTTTTAAGATTTATTTATTTATACACACAAGCTGGGGTACAGGCCAGAGGTGTGGGGCGGCGAGAGGGTTCACCAGAGACAGAGCGGGGAGCAGAACAGGCAGATCAGAAATACACTGCTGAGGGGAGCAGCGGGCGAGGCAGGAGAGGTCTGCCACACCATGTGGGATTCTCCCGGGCTGGGCATCGAACTCTGTTCGCGCACTGCCCGACAGCTCCATAGCGCAGCGCTCAACCGCTGTGCCACCGGGGAGGCCCCTTTTTTCTTGCCATATGTACTTAGTTTTGACAGTGAACAGATCCCTCTCAAATACTAAATATATGCTTTAAGCATCATTTCAATTACAGTTATTTCAATTGCTCATCAGGACAACAATGTAAAATGGGAGGGGTACCCATACATTGTAAAGTTGTCATTTTTAAAAATAGATTTCTGTGGGTCTGGCATGCACTTCTAGCTAATTATGAAGACTAACTCTGGTAGATGGGATGCGTTTGCCTAATTTTAATTTTTATGTAGCACTGAAGGAGGATGCCAGGTTGAAAATATAAGTATCTTAGTCATAATATTTTGCTTCATCCACCCTTTCATGCCTATTAAACTGCTGGATATTTGGTTTGCTTTTCACCTGTTTCCTTAATTTTCTTTTAGTCATTTTGTTTTGGCACAAGAGAGATTGGGTATAGCAAAACAAGCCAGTGTCATAGTCAAGACTGTTTACAACTTGGTAAAATCCCTAGGAAAACTTTTTTCATATATCCAAAACTCTACACGCTTTACTTAATGCTTCACAGAAAGTGAGTTATTGATCTCACTGTTGGGGGAAAGGTGGGAAGCATACTGCAAGGGGTTCTCTCAGTCCTTAGAGCTGCTCTAAGCAGAGAGAGACCTGCCATCATTTGTGATATCTTCAGGCTTCACCCATTAGTGTTGTCATGGTAACAGGTCAAAGGTGAACACTAGTGTTATGTCACATTGCTTATCAACATCAGCATGATATGAACTAAAAGTTATCCTTCAGGAAACAGCCTTCTGTAACCAATAGATCATAGTCAGATGCACTTAGCTTTTAAAACATATGTTCAAAAATGTTATGGGTGAATCATATTATGGAATCATTCTCAATGGACAGAATCTGACTTCCAGAAAGAGCAATATTCATGCCTATCAGCTTTTTCCACGTTGGGAAATTGTTTCAATATCAGGATATGATTTAGACTCAGATATGCTTATCTTATAAGTGATACACATTTGATTAAATTCCCTGGTAATTGAGTTAATATGTGTATTAAATTTTTTAAAAATCTATGTGTAGTAGAACTGGGGTGTAGGCCAGAGGTGTGGGGGTGAGAGGATTCATCAGAAACAGTGGGGAGCAGAACAGGTGAAGCTACTGAAATACACTGCTGAGGGGAGCAGCGGGCGAGACAGAGATCTGCTGCACCATACGTGGGTCAGCTCCCTGGCCGGGGATCAAACTCAGGCCGTAGTAGTCATAGTGCTGAGACTTAACCCCTAGGCCACCAGGGAGGCCCTAATATGAACATGTTATCAAATTGTCAATGGGTCAGTCTGTTTGAATTAATCAAACAGATTGGAGAGAGGGATCAGGAGCAAGTCTAGCTTGTATGAGAGCTCAGGCTTTTATGATTTGGGGAGTTTCTTTAAAAAGAATACAAAATTACAAATGCAACTTAAAATTAAAAATGAAAATAAATATTTAGAGTGAATTATGTATTTTAAAAAGTATAGAGACACCCAGATTACCACAAAAATCTTGAAAATAACACTTTTAAAATTAACTTCTTGATGGACTTATAATTCTTATGTTTTTTTGAAGCATTCTCTCTTCTTCAAAAGCAATATATTTTTAAATATAACTTTTCTGTATAGATATTAGGAAGATAAGGTTTTCCCCTCAGCTTGGTGATTCAATTGATGTGTGTTATTGATAATTTAGAAACATTTATTTCAGCTCAGCAACCCTCTCTTGCTGATGTTATGCAAATGTTAAGAATTTTTTTTTCAAATTAGGAAAAATCTTTTTAAATATTCCTTTATATATAAACTCTCTAATTTTAGACTCTTGAATTTTTCCTCAGCAGTATCTAATCTGGAATAGTATTTGATCTGACAACATTCATTAAACAACGCAATTCATTCATTAAACAATAAATTGTGTTTTTCTTTCTGCTTCTTGCTTTTCTATTTCTGGTTTGCAACTGTCGTGTTGTGATTCTTTTCTTCGTATTCATCATTCTGATCTGCAGGTTCAGGTTTCATCATGCGATAATGAGAATCTGGGTTATATTGAAACTTCTGCCAGTATTCTCTTTCAGTTTATGTTTTGGTTTCTTCTTTTTAATAACGTTTGGATTTTAGTATTAGCTGTAATTCTGAAAAAATAAAAAATGAATCTGAAATTAAAACATAAGCAAGAATAGTTCAACCATTTTAAAATGCTGCTGCATTCTATTGCGCTAAAGGTGTTATAAACAAATGAGTTTTATGTCACATACATTGACTTATTAATGAATATTTACACTTGTTTCTTCATTCTTTTTCACGATGTTAGTGACAACATTGTGGGCTATTTCAACTAGAACCACTAGATTTTATCAGGAATATACATATGGAAATTCTAAGATACAATCTGATATCTACCTTGGGATACAGAAAACACATCACAACAGTAGGTTTATGCTCTATAAACACAGAAATTCTGGTAAATTCTATAAAAAAGAGCCCCCATCACAAAGGAAAATATGTGCTACATTTATATTTTGTATATAGTGTGTATGCTACATAATCAAATACATTCTTGATAGGAGAAAACTTCAATTTGATCAAACATTAATGAGAATGGAATGTTTTGGGTAACATCACACAAATGAACTTTTGACTTACTATATTTCAAGTTGTATCTCCCTTTCAAAATCCACGTAGTCGTGGGTTGGGCCAACTACAGGATGTGCTCAAATGGCGGCCCCACTTCCCATCATGCACTATAGGTGGTGGTCCACGCCAGGTTGCACAGTGGGCTGGAGGCATGTGTGTGGAGGGTGTTCCTGCACCAGGATGGCTGGTCACGAATTAACAGAAATGTTAATTCTGGAAGCCATATAAACATGTCTAAACTCACTGTGTCCCTAACTTTTTAATCAAGAACCAAAGTGATTCCCAGTTATACATCACCTGACACAAGAAAATGTTAGAGAAGAGGAGTCAGAGTGGAAAGAGATCATAGTCTTAAATCATTGCAGCTCAAATACCTCCTTTTTGCAAATTGTACAACAATATTTGCTGATACCACAGGGGATTAGGTCTTCTCCCGAGGTCTGCAAGGTGCAATCTCATCAGCCTCACAGTCAGGCTCTGAGGTTCACTCTTGATGGCCAGAGTGTGATTTAGCCTTCATTGTGAGAGACGGCTCTGGCTTATTTTGGGGAAGGAAGTCCTTGGAGCAATGGAACAATGGTCTATATATGGCACAAACTTGACACTTTCTTTCTAAGGGACAGCTACTTCCCATTCGCTAAGTGACTTTTAATTGTGATCTTTAGTTCTTTCTAGCATTTTGTGTAGGAAGTAAAGTCTAATCCTTCTGCCTAGAAAAGTGGTGAAGCACAGGCCAGAGGCATTGTCCAAGTTTATATGGTATATTAATGACTGAAATATTTGTTAAATATTTCAGGTAGGACTTCTCAGGGTCTTTGAGATGTTAATATATAAGCATCACAAATGCTTCAAGAAGGATTGTACGCAAAATTTCTGCAGTATTTGATCAAGAATTTTTTTTTTTTTTGATTTGCAGGGTTTCCCTGAGGACTACTCTGTGAAGAACTGCCATGCCTGTGTTTCCATTTCCTACTAGCCACCAGCAGGTGAAAAGGTGAGACTGATATTCCTGCTTGAACCAGCTGTATGCAAAAGGAGCATTTAGTGTCCCGGGAAAATTGAATGTTCTGTAATGACCCATTCTTAATAAAACCATAACTATTCATAAGCATGTAACTGTTACCATTTATATTGATTTTCAAGTCTATATGTAACTCAGAGCAAGGGTTAAATAAAATAATCCCATATGCTCTTTGGTCCCCCATTTTGAGCTCTTATCCTCCCCCTTCCTCGCTGAATGTCTCTTATTTGGGGCCCCTATATTCCTGCTATAAGTGAACCATTCAATGTTTTTCTCTTTCCTTCTGGCTTATTTCACTGAGTATAAGGAATTATGGTGACAGTTCACAGGTGAATCCGTGGTGGGTAATCTACAGGGAATACACAATAATGTAAAAGATATAAAAAATAATAATAGAAAATAAATAAAATAATCCCATATGCAAAATGATCATCTTTTTGATTAGTCTCAGGGGTGGATTATAAACCCTTGCAGAAATCTTAGATATTGTTGCCACTGTGCTCAAGCTTCCCAGTAAAGGCTTGAAACCAGGTATAAAAGTGAGTTTTAAAGTGAAGAGGAGTTGGGTTAAGAGCAGGAGTCACTGAGTGTCTGTAAGAGTGGAAGGGAGGCAGATACAGAAGTGTGATGAATGAAAGATGACATCTTCTTCTGATGGGGTCAAGGCTAAGAACGAAGGCTGTGTTGGACAGTAGTATTGCTGGCCACTTGTCGCAGAGTGTTTAACGGGAAGACATGTCTGTTTTGATGCACTGTCACTTAAAACTGAACCCACCTCTCCATGTCCACTGCCCTGTCTCAAGGACAGCCCTGCTTTGTATTAAAACTGCTCATCTTCCTGACTGGAGTCTCTGCCTCAAGGTTTATTTTATTCCAGTATGTTCTTCTCACTTCTGCCAGAAATACCTCCCTAAATGCAATATATAATTTTATTGCAAATATAATAATGCTGTGGACATCCACAGAAGCTCTTTGGAGAAAAGCCAAAAAAAAAAAAAAAGTTAAGTGGGGAGAGAAAAGGGAGGGAGGGCCTCCCTGGTGGCGCAGCGGTTAAGCGCTGCGCTGTGGAGCTGTTGGCAGCGGCGACGCGAGTTCGACGCCCGGCCGGGGAGAATCCCACATGGTGCAGCAGACCTCCCCTGCCTCGCCCGCTGCTCCCCTCAGCAGTGTATTTCCGATCTGCCTGTTCTGCTCCCCGCTCTGTCTCTGGTGAACCCTCTCGCCGCCCCACGCCTCTGGCCTGTACCCCAACTTGTATGTATAAATAAAAAAAAAAAAAGAAAAGAAAAGGGAGGGAGACAGGAGTTGACAGAGGCTGTGATGATTAGGTGGTGCAGTGTGGGCCAGGTGACAGGCAAAGGCAGAAGGACGCAGTGTCCTGGTATTGCACTGTACTTTGCGAATATGTTCTGAGTCCCACTCCCTGCTAAACTCATTTGGATTTCTCTATAAATCAAGACTTAGGCAAACTGCTACTGAGAACTTAAACTGCTCTCTTGCCTGTGTTCATCTGAGCCTCATTATTTGCAGACAGCCACAGTATGAGATACAGAATATATTCACGTGTCGACAGTCAATCATATCACCAAGTCATTTTTCCTTTCCCTCTCTAATGTCATTTCTTTCTATTAGGAGTCTCTCCGTGTTTGGCCCAGCGAGTGCTGGACACAGGCTTCTGAACCTCTTCCTGAAAATCAAAGCTGACTGCTGGAGCAGGATGAGGAGAGAGGACTAGTGAAGAAAAAAGGAGAAAAGGTACCAAAATACTTACATTATATGCACTGATGGAAAATTGTAACCAGCGTCTCTCTCTAGCTAGAGTTAAGAATAGGAGAGGAATGAATGGACTCCCAGGCCCAAGGGATAACAATAGGAGACCAACTTTAGGTTCCTGAAGTTACTGGTTTAGCCTTACTCTCTCAGTTTCTGGCTTTGTTGCTTAATATGTAGAGTAGTAAAATGGGATTTATGTGGTACCCTCCTCATAGTACGGTTGTGTAAATTAAATATTTCATAGACTTAGTGTTTCTCAATCTTCGTGAATACTATTTTTTGATTATTGATGATATACTGATCAATAGAATTTAGGATTGAAATTAGAAAAGAGGTTAGGGAAAAATGAAGCTTAATCCTTCATCTTTTCCCATATTTGATGCACTTGTTGACAGATCAGTTGTAACTGTTTTTTTGAGGACCTGTTTGTTTCAAAACTTCCAAACAGAAGGCACCATGGAGAAGTGTGATTTAAATGGTCATTTAAATGTCCATTGAATAATCTGTCAACAGACTACAATTTCAGAAAGTTAGAAAATTAAGCAAGCTAAAGGTCATTTACTCCAAGCTTTTCATTTTATAGGTGCTCAGGCTGGAGTTAGGTCATTCATTCATTCACTCATTTAAAAATGTTTATTGAGGGCCTTCTCTTTGTCAAGTACCTGGTAGATACAGAAGTACCTGGACCTAGCAGTGAGCACAATAGACACATTCCAAGCTGTTTTAGAGCTTCTATTGTAATGGAGGGTAGCAGACAGCAAGAAAATTAATAAAGTTTCAGGTGGCAGCATGTGCTATGACAAAAGTGAAGCAGAATAAAGGTAAAGAAGACAGGAGTATGTGTATATTCATGTGTGTGCACACACACATGCACACTAATTTTCAGGGGAGGCCTCTCTGTAAAGGGACATTTAAGGAGAAACAGGAAGGGTGTGAATCCCAGATTGGCTTTTTGCCAGAGCAAAGGAACACCCTAAGGATGACCCCTGTCCCGATCAGCCTCCCCAGTCTCTGAAACGTTGGTTAGAGGGTTTGAAAATGAGATGAAGAAGCAGAAAAGACTTGTTGGAAAAAAGGTGACAAAACTGTACTTTCCATTTATGGCTCATGATAATTCTAGTAAGTTCCATGAACTCTTTGCAGGTGGGTAATGTATCATTAGGGAAAGGAACAAAAGGGCTGAAACGCAGTGCTTTGGAAATCATGCTTCTTTATCCAGTCCTTGGATGTAGATGATGGCAAGTTAATGTGAGGTTGTGGGAGATGGCTGGTTCTAGAGTTCTAGAAGGGGTTCTAGAGTGCATTCTCACAATGCAACAGCATGACAATTAAAAAATCCTTGACAGTGGAGCCAATCATTAAAAGGCATAGGTTGGAATGAAGTGAGATAGGCCCCCAACCCATGTGCTTTGCCCTCTTGGTGTGGGAGATGAGTGGATTGACTTCAAAAGGGCAATTTCCAGGCCAAGTTGAGAATAAGGGCATGTTCCTTTTAGGTCCTAAGCATCAAAGTCATAAACGTGAATAAGGCAATAAGCGTTTTCAGTAGAATGTGCATTGTTGAAAAGGAGAGTTCAAAAACACCCAAGAAAACAAGATAGCCCCCAAACAAAAACCTAACAGAGGTCATATTCTCCAGCTTGGATGTTTATCCTCTAGATGGTAATCTTGCGATGATTCTTTGGAGAACGACTATTCGTAGGAAAAATGGTTTAGAAGCAACAAATTCTAGTTGTTGTTGGTTTAATAAAATTGAGTTAACAATGCTATAATCTCCCAACACAGAGACTAACCTGGAGATACCAACATATCTAACACCGTAACTCTCACTAGGAGATGGCTTTGCTCAAAGGTTTGCTTATGAAATGTCTGGTCTGTTTCAAGTAGGAAGGCAGTTTCACAATAGTAACTATTGATATAACTTTAGGAAAAGGCAAACATATTCCTAATTCTGGATGACATTTGGGACATAGAAGCTGCTCTGTATGAACCTCTTTAGAGGGTGAATGGATAACTGAGGAAGGCTTTTCTCCTGTGAAGAAGTTTTTTGTTGCTATTGATTTACAATAACAACATAAATTAATTTTGACAAAAAGACCACCAAATGCTCTCATAGTCCTAACATTGTATTCTATTTATATTCCATCCTAATATTCATGTATATATAGTCTTAGTTTTCGTACTTGTAATCATAATAATGAATGGAACATTTTATACATTTTCACTGAATACTAGATCAAGAATTACACTATTATGGTGGTGTAATATTCCACTGCGTTAGACACAAAAATTTATTAAACGTTCCTTATTACTATACATTTAGATTGTTTCTGAAGCTTTGCTCTTTTAGATAGAGCAGCAAATAACATTATTGTGCACTTAGTTTTTTTGTCTGTTGAATTATTTCCTTAGGAATCATTCCCAGGAGTGGAATTTTTGGGTTGAAGGGAATGATACATTTTTATAGCCCTTGGTATAAATTGCCATAAGAAAGGCTCCAATAAAATTTCAGTGGCAATTTCTCCTTGAAAATTCTGTAGGACAGGGGACTGTTTTACCACTTTATAACACTTGTATTCTCCTTCTTCTGGCCTGCACATGTCATTGGAGGCCTGGCTTAGAAAAGGTGGTAAAACAAATGAACTACATAGCTATGTTTTAGCTACTATAGCACTCCCAGCTTTCTTATGATCTGGAAGCTGTAAATCAGTATTTGCTTCTGTTTTTCAAGTCTTAGCTCTAGGACTCTAATGGATACTGAGCTAGGAAAATGAGGCATCAGTAGGTAGAACATGGAACAAGCCTTTGAACTCTTTAGAACTGGATAGAAGAAAGTGAACTTTAAGAAGGTTGGATGGGTTACAATGTAATTTGCTTGATTACTCTAATTCAGAGGGTGAAAATGTTGATGTTTCTTTTATTGGATTTAGGATAACACAGATAGTCACAGACTATAAAAACAACAGCTACACCCACTAAATGTAATTCAGCAAAAATTAAGGACATGTGAAAGTGATGTATGAAAATTGTGGAGCAGAATTTAGGAGACATATAGGTCTTATTGGGATATGTGCCATTTGGGGGAATTTTTTCATAACCCTTTACGTTATGTCTGGAATTTTATCATGTCTTCCCTTATTGCTCAGAGAAAGTCAGTAACTAAAGTGAAAGAGATATTTGTTTCCCATGGTCCTAAAGGACCGTGGCAGGCATTTGCATTCACATAGTTCTTAACCTGGAGAGTGTATTTTATGTAGAGGTGGCACTGTCACCCATTTACCTATCCTAAGTTGAGCTCATATTTGATATCTTCATTTTCTAATAAATGTTTCCATTTTATCCATCTTCCATTTTATTCTAAGTTACAAAGGGTCTTAAACTTGATTTTTGGGAGGCAGCTAGCTGGGGCCAGCAATGGGAAAGCAAAACAAAACTAACTCTAGAGAATGCTGTTGTTGTCAGTGGATACAGAAAATGCTGTTCGTTAGCCCGTGTCCCCATGGCCATAACACTAAACCTTTAAGAAAACCCTCAAGACAATGTGATGTCATGAGATGGGAAGGGTCAAATCTGAAAACAGTTGAGTTTGGGTTTCAATCATCTTATTCCTGTGGCATTTAGTATAGAAGCTGGGGAATCATCAAGTTTGAGTCTATCGAACTATCTAGTTTGTAGTTTTTTGATTTGACACTTTGTGTTGTGTGCTCATAATCACAGAAAGATGTTTGTGCTGTAGTCATCAGGACTTGTTCAGGTGCCAGTGACAGAAACTCATCACAAACAAAATAAAAATATCTTGGTTCTTGTTATAGGATAACCTAAATAATTTCGGGTACAACAGGATCCAGGGGCTTAGATAATGCCTTTGAATTTCTGTTTTACCCTCCAGTTCATGCTTCATCTCTTTGTGGGTGTGGTTTCTTCTTTTATACAGATTCACAAGCTAGGAAAGATGGACAGTGGCAGCCCAAAGTATGTGCTCAAGAATTGGGATCTCCTCCACCCAGCAAAAAGAGATCCTATCGCTCTCTCAGTTTCCAATTTTAAGATAGACTTTAATTGGCTATGTTGATATCATATCTATCCTTGAACAGAGTGGTTAGTAAGATAATGCCCTCTGATTGGGAGACTCCAGAGATACTTCACTGTTTTGGGCTGGACATCAAGGCTGGCCACCTCACAGAGAGGATGTGGAGTAGAAGAGGGTGATCAAAGAAAGGAAGAGAGGAGGAAAGGACGCTGGGCAAACCCACCAAGTGGTCATTCTAAATGCCATTAGATGAGGTGGCTTTGTCCAGTATTTTCATTTCTTTTGGATATGCTTTCCAGTACCTCCCATGCAATATGGTGTTTTGAGCCATGTGTTTAGAAGACCATGTTAAAGTGTCTACACTCTTTTGCATCAATAAGTATGATGCCTTTTAGCTCAAAGGCAATAAAACCCATGATTCCTTTCTAGAATTTGGAAAGACTTCCTAGTTTTTCTAACAGCCTTGGTTTCTGGATTTTGATGTAATGGGAATCATGTTCACCCCAAACCTCATCCTACACCTTGGTGTTTGGTAGTCAATGTTCTCCAAACCTGAGAGAATGAGTTTTTTCCTTATTCCAGCTTCCAATCTGCATACCAGCATATGTAACAGAGAGATGAACTAAAAACTCTAAGGACTTTTCTCTTGAGAGAGATTTAGGTACTTTGAACCTTTATAGTCATTTATTCTTATGTGTGGGTGCATTAGACCAAGTGACTCTCTTTAAATTTTCCTTAATGAATCCTTATATTGGCATCCACCAAGTAGAAATTTTTTCTTGAGAATGAACTTCCTGGTTCTTGTAGAGAATGCTCTATATTTCCATAAGAAAGCTTGATTATAGAACTTGGCCACTTGTAAACAACTTCAAATGTTTTTATCTAGCAACAGACCAAAAAAAAAAAAAAAGCAGAAAAAAGCACATTCTCTGAAGTTACTGACTTCAAAATACACAGCCTACAGAGAGTCTCCTCAGACTTACTTCAGTGTTCCTGTGGTTATGTTGAGTATTTGGACTAAAGCATGATTGTTCTATAACCCGAGGAAAGAAAAAAATTGACATGCCTGGGGAGTAAACGTCTGATCTGTGTATTACACGGATCACTTCATTTTCTACAGTGTTGCCTGCAGTTGAGTTTGTCATTCCCTTCTTCCCTCTCTTCCATCCTTCCTTTCTGCCCTTCTTGTCCTGGAGTAATGAACAGCTCGCAAGCTGAATTGGCGTAAATGAGTTCAAAATGAGAACTCATCAACATCTGAAATAGTAGTGTTACATTACATTTTCTATGATAAATATTACTCTAAGTCAAAGAGTAGGGGATATTACCACAGTTCACAGAGCAATTGATATTTATGTCAATTTCAATTTGAAAATAAGCT
The DNA here is from genome assembly GCA_004024925.1 of Scalopus aquaticus. Classification (NCBI taxonomy): domain Eukaryota; kingdom Metazoa; phylum Chordata; class Mammalia; order Eulipotyphla; family Talpidae; genus Scalopus; species Scalopus aquaticus. The sequence continues at coordinate 57,035 of PVIJ01003588.1, forward strand.
GTAATTAAAAAAATGCAAATCATGGGAAAAATATCAGATGAAGGACTAGCTATAGAAAAAGAGGTAAGTTGCCAATGCTTTCCATTAAGACTAAAGTCTTAGAGAAGAGATGGACTAAGGAAATTTTCATTTTAATTTGGAGGGTGTTTATTTTACTGAAGACATAATGAATCAACCAATCCCAGATTCTGTCTGGAGTGAAAGAAAGGGGGAAAAAATGTACCAGGTGATCTCTCACTTATCTCTACAATGACTGACCTTTTCAGAGAGTAGCCAGCTTGCCCAGAGTCTCTAAGTCTACTTGGTGGTTGAGGCTGAGAACTTGTTGAAACATTTTTGTTTTTTAAAAGATTTTATTTTATTTATACATACAAGCTGGGGTACAAGCCAGAGGCGTGGGGCGGCGAGAGGGTTCACTAGAGACAGAGTGGGGAGCAGAACAGGCAGATCAGAAGTACACTGCCGAGGGGAGCAGCGGGCGAGGCAGGAGAGGTCTGCCGCGCCATGTGGGATTCTCCCTGGCCGGGTGTCGAACTCGCGTCACCACTGCTGACAGCTCCACAGCGCAGTGCTCAACTGCTGCGCCACCGGGGAGGCCCTTGTTGAAACATTTGAATTCTGCCATCTATCACCTACTTTTTATTCATCCAAGGGACTGTGCACATGTGGTTTTATTTATGCTCTTGATTATCACTCATAGTTCAGATATTTCCATATTGGGTCATTCCTTCACACACACACACACACACAAACACACACACCCCTTTAACTTCTCATTTTCTTTTCAGAACTGTATCTTAACTTTTTGTTCTATTACCACCAAATACTTATTCCATTTATAAACTAAAAACATTTATCATGTGACAAAGGTAAAAAAAGTCTTGATTGTATCCACAGGTAATTGAAAAAGTAAGGCTTGTGTTCTGAGATAAAAGAAGACATGAAAAAGTACCGTCAACTTTTAAGATAGCGTTGACATGTTCTAGATGCTCCCCATCTAATGTCATTTACACTTTTTATTAAACCTGTTTTCATCAAGCAACATTTAAGGCAAATAGAAACAATTGTGTATCAATTACATTTTCATTTGCTAGCATTATAAGTTATTGTAAAAATACTGCATTTTATGTTTCTTATTGCAAATTTCCATTTCTACTACACAGGATTTTGTGTTGTCCCCTGAAAATATAATTAACAAAAATATAATGAGTATAATTGACATTGTTTAATTCCAACTAATACAATGCCTGAAATGCAATTATTTTTTGTTGGATGAATTTTAAAATTCCAAATAATGGGTGTAGGACAGAACCATAGGACTACATCCTTTCTGTAAGCTTGCCCAGGATTTTAAGTCAAAAATTAGGATGATGATGGATCTTAAAATTAAAATGTCAAATGTTAAATTATCAACTTTATGATAAAAGCCAGTTATATTTATTTGTTGATACTGAAATATCACATACTATTTATTACTTTTAATATTAAAGTTGAAAGCTCATATTCATTCACTATTAATGACTGTGGGCTTCACCTTAAGTATGTATTGTGGCATATTTAATAACGTTGGTTATATACATTTATTAATAGTATATATTTGATTATAAACATTTATAAATTTGTAAAATGGACATGACCGCTATAGAGGGCTAGCGAGGATCACAGAGCTGTATTTGCCCTGATTTAAACTGGGACAACTCTAAGGACATATCACTCTGACCGTCACATCCTTCCCCCCCCCTAAATTTTTTTTTGACCTCAGCTACTTCAAAGTAGAAATGAAAAAAGAAAATACTTCATAGAGAAACTGTATTTATCAGCAAAACCTACATAACTGATTAACTTGGCTTCTATGTGTCCTGTAAATTTGGGACTCTGGGTCTTTATTAGAAAATGCTTCTGGGTCCCCAAGGACATTTATTACTCCTGGCTGTTCTTGAATATTACTGGTGCCTATTCAGGATTTGATTGAAGAGTTTTAAAATGGATTTGTCCTACCCCTTGCCTGTCCCCTATATAGTCTTGACTCAGCCAAGCAGAAAAAAATTAATAGAGTTCTGAAAGGACTGAATGAAGCTATAGTTTTGAACCAGTCCCCTTGGGGAGTGGAGATGCTGGACTTCAGTTCAGAGGTGTTAATTCTTCTTGCTTTGACTTTGCCAACTGGGTTTTATTTTGTTTTTCTTTTTTCCCCTCCCACTGGCCACTTCATTGTAGAATTTGGTACATAAAGGAAATGTTCAGCATATATTGCAATTTTCCCCATGTGCTTAGGCAGCAAATGCTGTCAAAAGCACTCAGTATAATAACCAAATGACTCTCATCAATGACATTTTTTTTTATTATGGATTTTCTAGCTCTCTGATAGGCTGCACCTTGGATTTAGGATTTCAAAAAGAATTTAATCATGAAAGAAAGCTCAGTGCTCAGTGTGCTGGGTGAATCCTTTTGAAAGCAATTGCCTTTTATAGCACTAGGTTCTTAATCGCTCCTTCAGTCAGTTCTGCTATTTTATTCTCTTTTATGTTTGGATCAACATGTAAATAAATGAGGAGGATGGCTTGCTTTTCTTAAGATAGATGTAATGAAAGGTGGAAATGGAATCCATGCTCTCTGGGGAAAGGACAGAATATGCCATTTGGGGGATAAAAGAGGATACTGATCCACTTTATCAAAAGATGACTTTTCATGCCCAAGTTTTGGCATCAGAAAGCTGGGTTATTCCATATTCACTTTTTCCAAAGTGAGGTATAGGGAACAGTAGTTCCATGGAGTGCTCTAGGATAGTGGTCCAAGGTCAGATAAGTTTGAGAAGCGCTAGGTGCAATATACTACCCTTTGTGGTTGACAATATGTGTTAGCTCTGGGAATACTGAATATAAAACACTCTTTTGTTGAATTAGCACTTTTCTATCTTATTTGCCCACTGACCCCTTTTAGAAGAGGCACTTAGTGACTCCATCATTAGGTACAGTGTTAATATATTAAGGGGTCTTCTATTTTATATAACTTTTCATAGCTTTCACTTAAAAAGATTTATAAAAAAATAGGACAAACTGTCAACAGTCTCTATTTTTTAAAAGAGATTTTGGGTCACGCTCCTTTTTAGCATCCCTTTAACTTCTGAGCGTTAAGGTACATGGAAAACACAAATGTTAATTGTAAATAAGGTTTTACAATAATAAACATCCACTTGTTCATTTATGAAGCACATGTTTGTTGACACTTAAAAATACCATACATGATTCTTGGCATCAATGTTATACCAGTAAACGAATTAGATAAAGAACTCTGACCTTAAGAAGCCAGACTAAGGGTCAATTTAGCAAATATTTATGAATTGCTAATGCATCTTTCTATTAATATCCAAGCAATCTTCTATGCCTGACTTTCCTCAAGATAAAGTCTATAAAGTCTAATCAAAAACAAAACAAAATAAAAACCCAAACCAACAGTGAGACGATGCTGGAGAATGACAAAAATACAGGCAATTTCTGGAGGGAAGTCACCGCTTGAGTAAAAGAGAACACACAGGGTGAGTTCAGTTCCCATTTTCATGGCGTAAGTAGAGTGAAGGCTGCAGTTTCCCTGTAGAGGTAGGATAACTAAAGCTGTGACAGGAAACCTGAAATCTCTTCAGACTAAAGAATCAAAGAACAAAGTTTGGGATAATACAGCCTGGTAATTGTTGGAACCAGATATAAGTAACCTAACATTTTTCTGTAGATATATCCTAATTGTCCTTTTGGTCCCTAGAACAATGTTTAGGATGGATTCCAGCAGCCTAGTTAAGGATGAGATTGAAACTATCATCCAGAAAAAGAGCTCAAAGTCTGAGGCCAACCATATTAATTGCCTGTTAACATAAATGAAACAACGAAACTTTATTGTTCTTTACTAGAGGAATAAAACAGAATCTAGCAATCCACATTCTAAAATTAACATATAAAGAGTGAGGAAAATCATATCTGTTTTTGACAGAAAAGAAAGTAAACAAAGGCCAGTTCCAAGATGAGCTGGGTTTTGGAATTAGCAGGCAAGAATTTTAAGTAGGTATTAGAATGATGCTTAAGGTCATGAAGAAACTATGCTCAAAATGAATTTAAAAAATGTAAATTTAGCAGGGAAGTAAAAAAAAGAAAAAACAAAGAATGAAGTAGAAATTCTGCATTGAAAAATATAGTATTTGAAATTTAAAAAATTCACAGGATTGACTTAACTAAAGAGAAAGAGTCTGTTAGCTTGGAGACAGATTATTAAAGATTAGTCAATTTGAAGAATAGAGAAAACAATTAAAAATGAACAAAGTCTCAGGGACAGATGGCAAATATGAAAACAAACTATAAGTCAACCCAAGTCCCAGATGGAGAAGAGAGAGAGAATGGGGGAGAAATAATGGCCAGATTTTTTATTTTGGTGAAAGACATAAATTTACGAGCTTGAGAAGTTTAGAAAAACCTAAGCAGGATAAAAACAAAGAAATCCCTGCTGAGGCCAAACTGCTGAAAACCAAAGATTAAGTGAATGTTTTGAATATAGCCAAAGAAAATTGATATATCTTATAATGGGGATGACAATTAAGAGATCTTTACTGATCTCTTCTTAGAAAGAAGATGGAGGCAGGGCCTCCTTGGTGGTGCAGCGGGTTAAGTCTCAACACTATGAAGCTATTAGCAGTCACTGCAGCATGAGTTCGATACCCAGCTAGGGAGTTTCCCACATGGCGCAGCAGACCTCTCCTGTCTCCCTGCTGCTCCCCTCAGCAGTGTATTTCAGTCAATCTGTCTGTTCTCTGCTCTTCACTCTCTCTCTGGTGAAACTTCTCACCCGCCACCAAACCTCTGGCCTACACCCCAGCTTATATGCAATAGATAAATAAGTCTTAAAAAAAAAAAAAAAGAAAATGGAGGCAGAAAACATTAGAACACATCTTTTAAGAGCCAAAAAGAAAAAATGTTAACCTAGCATTCTCTATCCAGAAAAATAATGGCAAGAATCAATGCTATTTACCTATGGCATACCTAGAAGAGCTTGTGAAGCTCTTTGGAAAAAGAAGTTGGTTGGGAGACTAAAGAGGAAAGATGATGAAAGACCCTGTGGACATTGGGGGGTGAGGATGAAGGACAAACTTTTTAATGAGCAATAGAAATTTAGACATAAAGAAAAAGGAGCTGGTTTTTCCTTTGTATCAAGTTTATAAGCGCAGGTATTATTAACAATTATAAAAGCCAAACATTAGCTATGGAACAATATTTGCAATGCAGATGATAAATAGCAAATATTTATAAAATACAAAAAGTTCCCAGAAATCTAAATGTACAAGTCATCTATAAGATATGTTTATACACACTAATTTTTGAGAAAATGCGTATTAGAATAATAATGAGATAGCATCTTCAAAAAGAGCCAAATCAGTAATTGTCAATGGAAATATAGAAAAATGGGAGCTCCCACACTTTACTGGTGGAAATCCAATTGTTATAGCCTTTAAAAATTCAATCTCTCAGTATCTTTATTTATACTTTTGGTATCAACAATTCTGCTACTATTATAGATGGAAGAGTTGATGATCATGATCCATAGAAATTAGTAGGTAGATCAATGGTCAATAGATAATAATTAGGTGAGAAGATAGAGAAATTAAGAAAAGCATTAATGCAAAATGAAGATTTTTTAAGGCAAATTAAGATAATTTATCACCAGCAGATCTGAACTGGAACTAGTGTTGAAAGTTCTTCAAGCTGAAAGGAAATTACAGCAGAAAATACCAATTTCATGAGTTACCAGTTTTGAGAGTTATGAAGCAAGACAGCATGATATTGGTGAAAGAATAGGCCACAGATCAATGTAATACATTAGGGTTTTCAAAAATAAATCTACACAAATATGATCAACTGAATATTGGCAAAGATGCAAATTCAATGGAGAAAGGATAGGTTACCTAAATATAGATATTTGTCAAAACTCAACAAATACATACTTTTCATAGTTTGAAAATATGAAAAAATAATGAATTTAATGCCCTGCATGCTGCCAGTTTTAGGAGGAATGTATCAATGTCTTTATTTTGAAATGAATTAAAATGAGATCATTCATATATGCATAGGGCAATGAATGGAAATACAGTAATGTAGTTTAGTTTAATAATAATCATGAGATCCAAGTGGTAGCCATTCAGGTGCTAATAGTGGTATTTGGGGGGTGGTATATTTCAAGAGTTTTGTGATAAAAGCTGTAGAAAATATTATGCACTGTCCTCTGTAGACTGATATTTCTAACTGTGGTCCCCCAATCAGGAATCAGTGGTTCTTTATTCTCAAGGATCTCCTAATCTAGTGAGAGAAATAAACATGTAGACCATAAAAATACTGTACTATAATATTAATTCAATAGAGATCAGCCAATTTATCATGGTAACAAACAAGAGTCCCCCAAGCCAAACCAGGGGTGGTGAAGGAAGGTGTCTGGTTTTCGGTTTGAATCCTAAAGGATAAGCAATAGTTCACCAGACAAACTGGGGAATGAAGGTAATGGGAGGAAAGAGTATTTTGGGTAAAGGAGATGACATGAGCAAAGACAGAAAAGAGAAAAGACTGCAGGAGGTGTGTAAACACTTGCATTTTGGTGTGACGATAGTTTGATTTACAGAGAGGAATTAGTGGGATAGTAGAGATCACCAGAGGCTGGACATCGCCATTTGGGCTTGTCTATGGGGAACCATAGAATGGTTTTGCATAAGGAAGTAACGTGAATACATTTGAGTTTTAGAAGGCTCTGGCAGCTGCAGAAGGTAGAATTGAAGTCTTGCCTCTGACAGGGTAATTAGAAGCTGTTGCGGTAATGAGATTTGCTGAGAGTCTGAATTAGGACTTATATTTTAAGGATGGGGGAGGACACCTCAATTTAAAGCATAGGAAGAAAGCAAGGTTGGATATAAATTGAGGTTGACCATATAATTTATCATCTATAAGGGCATTTTGAGAGTGAAATTTGACATTTTAATAATTATGCCAGGATAAGGGACATTAAGTGAAATAGCCCAGGATAAGTAGACCATATTGTTATATGAGATTTGGAGGCAGGAGCCTAGAATGACTCTGAGACTAAACTGAGATGACAGAGATAGGGACAGTTTCAAAAGTGAAGATGAAGTACAAAGAAGTTTATGATTTATTGGTTTCTGCTCTAAGGAATATACAATCTAGCAAGAGAAACTCAACCTTGGTTGGCTACTGATGCCAAGGATAAAAATGACATCTGAGTTGGATCATAAAGAATGTAGGGTTTAGATCTCGAGAAAGATAAAAGGAGACGTAAGAACAAGGTGAGTTGTGTGTCTGGAGTTGTGAAAAGGGCACTTTTTCATAGTTGTCCTTTTGATTATCTAAATATTTCTAAAATGGAAATAACTCAAATCCTCATTGTTAGAATTTTAAGGATCCATGTGAAAAGTAGACACAAAAGACAGACACACAAGGTCAGCCTGTTCACTGAACTATTCTAGATCTGGACTGGAGATGGAGACTTGCACCTGTGACCACAGTAATGTTTTCTTTAAACCTGCCCCCTGAGCTTGGGTGTTGGGACTCCTCATGAAGAGAGTAGTCTCTAAGCCCATAATTTTCAGCCACCATGATATTTTTGTCAACAGAGAGGGACCACAGATCTATACATGTCCTTTGTTTTTTTTTGTCATTATCTTGTTCCGATCAAAAAAATGGAGTAAACTGACGTTGGATTCTTTCTGTTTAGTGGGATGTCTCTTTCCTCTTCCTATGTGATGAAATGAATAAGGGGTGGGCAGAAGAGAGCATTTAACTGGCTTATTCCTTCCTGGGGTCAAGGCTATTCACGGATACTTGAGGTAAGGCAGTAGAGAGAGCGCCCCTTCTAACACCCTCTATGTCTATCATAACTCGAGTCTAGCTTTGTCCACTTCAGAAATACATGAAATTTATTATTATGTGGCAGCATCCTTTATAGAACCCTCTCGAAGTGACAGTTTGCCTCCCATTTTCTCTTTTTTTTCTTCATTCAAATGGTTTTTTGACACTGACATTCTTACACTGGTAGATTTACATTCAGTTATAAATTTGCTTCCATTTCTGTCTGATTGATTTCTTTTGAACAAGGTACACGTTTTGATCACTGTCTTCGTAATGCATTCTGTACCACCAACTGTCTGTGATATTTATGGGGTAAAATTGATCTTTTGCTAAGCCTCAAGTTCACTTGGACTTTTCCCTCCTCACCTCAGTTGAACATATTAATATATCTGCTGAGATCTATGTAGAGTTCAGTACTTTCAACTATCTTCTCCTCTGAATTACCAGACACCTCATCCACCATTAAGTATATATTTAAATAACAGAAGTGAAGTTGACTTTCTTAATATTTTTCCTAAGAATATTTCATCTTCCTTTCTAATTTCAAGTTAAAATCTTCTTGATCATAATAACAATTTTTTTTTCTGTTATCATGACATACTTTTTGCAAGGGAATTCTATCACCTCTAGATGGAACTTAAGGGAACCTTACTTACTTCCTTTTATCCAAAGTCAAGGAAGAAGTGTATTAATAAAAGTCTTCACCACAGAATTAGTGACTTCTGGTGGGTAGAGAAACATTCTTTCTCTTTCTCTCTCTCTCTTAGGATTAGAGTGACAACATTAAAGCTTCCTTTTTTTTTCTTATTTTCACTCTCCTGTAAGATGGGATGGCTGCTATTTGGAAAAAGACCCTAATCATTGATGAGCTAGAAGTACAAGATAGAAGACAGATGAGAAGTGTGAGGATAAGCTTAGATAAATTGGACTCTGGAATTCTGGAAAAAGTGATTTATTTTCCAAGCTGTGGCTAGGAGAATAATATGATCTAGAAAGGGAAGAAGGAAAGCAACAGATTTATTTTAGTTCATGCCTAAAGCTAAAAGGTCAAAAGTAATGACCATAGCTCATCCAGTCCAATATGACAAACCTTCTCCTTAGATTCACATGTGGGCTTCTGTTCCATTCTTCAGAATGAATGGAGGAGCACTTTTTGCTCTAGTATCCAACTTCTCCCTCTAACAAGGAGAGAGAAACTAATTCAATGGGTGGGTACTAAGGAGACCTTGGAAGCCTTTGAGTCCCATGAAGAGGGAGCGTGGCTACTGTACTCAAGTGTCATAGGGTGTCTCCTGTCTAACATGCTTCCAGGTTTGGTAGAGACTTGCGATACTTTCTTAATTTCAACTTCTTCAATACTAACTGCCTGGCTTCATCAGGTCCATACTAACCAAACTCTAGGGAAGAGCTAGAGGGTGCCTGTGATAGCCTCTGATCATGATTAATTGGCAATTAAGCTGTGCACATTGTTCCTGCCTCCTTTCCATCAGCTACAATCAACATCCTAGCCAAAATCCTGTTGTTTTTGGAGCTTTATGTTTTGGGTCTAGTTTTCTAGATGTCCCCCCCCCCCCATTTTCCCTTTAATTTATAATTCACTTCTCATATTCTTTCCTTATAAAGCCCCAATATAATGTGGAAATAATGGTTTCATCCCTATCTGTCATATGACAAAGGAGTCCTAAACAGAGACCACCATACTTAGGATGGTGCAGATAAGAAATAGGATTTACTAAGCAAATATGCATAAGCAGAGGAGGAACAGAACATGTATGCCTCCTCAAGCACCTCTTTTGCTAGAGTTGTTGATTCAAGTTGGGCATAGCTGAATAGGATGCACTCTGGCCAATAGTCCAGTGCAGAGGACTCTGCTTTCCATATTAATAGGGCCTGTGTGTTTGTGTTTATAGGGATTTGCTCTTTTGATCAGGGCTGGCTAATGTTTCCTGTAAAGGGCTAAAGAAAAAATATTTTTAGCTCATGGGTCATAGGTTCTGTAACAACTATTCAACTCTGCCATTGTTGTATGAAAGCAGCCATAGCCAACATGTGTATGGATGGGCATGGCTGTGTATCAATAAAACTTTATTAAAAAACCATATTTGCCAATTCATGGGGCCAGAGTTTGCCAATACTTTATTTTGATAACAGTGCTAGAGTGAGCACTTTCTATTAAAAAATGGCCTTGATAGAAAGTGAGCCCATTTTTCTACTTACCCTACATAGACCTGCTGAGTCAGCTCTCTCTTAAGCTACCAAAAGGGACATTGATGTGAGAGGACCTAGTGAGTACCAGAAAGTAGGAGCACTGTTATTCACTTCACATGAATCTATAAGAGTGAATAGGAGTCACAGCAATATTTCTGGAAAGATTTGTCTGAAGTCACAGTCCCCAAGTCTTTACCTTTTCAATCCACTCCAGTAGAACATCTATGGCACCATGCTTTTGAAACTGTTCTTGTCAAGGTCATTATTAGTGTCTATGTTACACGCTCCAAAGATTGCTTCTCTCCTCTCCTTCCTCAGGCACTCTGCAGGGTATAGGCAGCTGACTGCTGTGTCTTTTTTTGAAGATTCATTTATTTATACATACAAGCTGGGGTACAGGCGAGAGGGTTCACCAGAGACAGAGCGGGGAGCAGAACAGGCAGATCAGAAATACACTGCTGAGGGGAGCTACTGAGTGGGCGAGGCAGGAGAGGTCTGCCGCACCATGTGGGATTCTCCCTGGCTGGGCGTCAAACTCGCATCATGCGCTGCCGACAGCTCCACAGCGCAGCGCTCAACCACTTTGCCACCAGGAGGCCCTGCTGTGTCTTTCGTAATGCACCGTCTCTCTTGGCTCCAATGACCTTGCCTTTTCTGCACTTCCTTTCTACTTTGTTGACTACTGTTTCCTAGTTAGCTGTGTTGGTTCCTTTGACACATTATTTAAAGGTCAGAGTGACATGCAGTTGGGTTTTAGGCCCATTCTTTTCTCTATTTGCGCTTTTTCCATAACCAACCTCATTTAGTCCTTGGGTTTAAATATTCATTGATTGCAGGATTTATAATCCCAGCCCTGGCATTTACTTTCAGATTTATCATCAGGTAAACAATTACTTTCTTTGATGATGTTCATATTTGGATGTCTAACAGTCATCTCAAGTTTAATATTTACAAGGCAGAAGCAAACATGCTTTTCCCTAGTTTTCTTTCTCTGTGTATGCTACTACCTTCTACTTCACCAAGTAAAAGCCATCTGATTTTTTATTTCTCCTTCTCACTTAGCATCACCTTTGAGCCATTAGTAAAACGTAGCCCACACCAAAGAGCTTCTCCTCACCTCTGTGAATCCAAATGGTCTCTCTGCTAGTTGACTATAACTCACCGATTCCTCCAAACTTGTCCTCCAATCAGCACCAGGGTGGTATGTTTAATAGGTAAATTGATCATATCTCCTCTAGAAACCCTCTAATGACTTTTTGGCACACCCAAAGAAAACTCAGCTTTTGTATAGTACTTGGCCCCTCCTGGGCTCTCCATTCTCATCGTCTGTACTCACTCCCCCATTCCTTTTGCTCCAGCTACATTGGTTTGTTCTATGAACTCTTGATTCCAACCAGGGCACTTTGAGTTCAGACCTATGGTCTTAATAGAGTTATAAATGGCACCCCTTTTTGTTCTTGAAATTGCCCCAGTTTGGAAATATATTGTTGTCCTCACTGAGAAACCTGAGAGCATCATTCTTGCAATCTTGTCACTAAACCTCTGTTCTCAGTTAAAACTCTTCCTTCATTGAAGTAACTTAATTTATAACACTGGGTAGATTTCAGGTAGACAGCACTGTACTGCAACCCCTGTACCTATGCCATTTCATGATCATCCCCCAGTTTTTATCCCTCCTGGTGAGGGGGTCTCAGATGACATCACACTCTTAGTGAATCCCCAGGGAGTCCTTCTGAATTGTGTGTGGGTTCTACAGCCACTATCTCCTTATTCCAGGGCAGACAGACTAATTTATCTAGGTGAGACAAATTAGCAATTAACAATTTAGCCTCCTTAGAGCTGCTGGGCTGGGCTTTGCACAGGGAATTGCCTGCCTCAGAAAGCTGAGTCATCAGTGAAGAATCCACAGCTTTTGATACTTGAAAACTCATCTCTTCCCATCACTTCTGCTTCTGCCAAATGAATTTCTTGTTGTTTGTTAACAGGGCTGCAAGTCAGACTGAAATGAAATTTCTTTCCTTCTCTGTTCCTTTCATTCTTTCCTTATTGGTTTTAGTTCATTTTTAGCAGGTTTGTGCCTCCCTGTCCCTCCCTTCATAAATCAATAGCAAATTATTTTACTTATCGAGTATACATCTGGCTAGCAAAATCTTTTCTAGCCACAATTTGTTAGCCATTGATTTGGATGGCTTTAAATGCTAGCACATACTCCTTTTAAGTGGTTTATAACTCAGATTTCTACTACTGCACTGTACAAGTCTTCACCAAAATTAGTTTTAATTTACCTCATTTCACAAGGGAATCCTACAACATGGAGTGATGTTTCCCGGTAGTAGCTGTGATCCGACTCCATCTGCCTTAATGTTCTTTTTTGAGTTATTCTGACATAATTTTGATAACATTTCCTGCCTGTGGAATACGCTGATATAGCTTCATTCTCATGTATCCTATTTTATCCTATCAGTTCATTTTGGGGAGACTTGTTTTTAAGCCTCTGAAGTCTTTTACAGCTCTGCTTCTGGTGCTTTAACATGCAAATTTTAATTCTATTCGTGTTTAAATGCAAAAGTCCTGACATTCTGAGGTTTTCATTGTTACTTAGTTTTTGCTAAGTAGCAAACTCTGAAAACTTAATTGCTTAAAGAAAATTTAGTGTGTTAGGGGTTGGGAGTTTGGGCTAAGTTCAGCAGGGAGGTTCTTGTGCTGATCTTGGCCCACTCAGGTAAATGCAGTCACCATTGGTTGGTTCTTCTAGGCTTGGTTTGTAGTTGGCTGGGGTGGAGGTGGGAGCAACTAGACCCTGTGTTTCTTACTATGCTGAAGGCCTCCTTGGCTTTGACAAGGATGATACCTAAAAGATTTGACCTATGACACACATCCCAAGAACATCAGAAGGAGATGTAGTATTATTTAGTCATAAGGAAAGACAAAATGTTGCCATTTCTAGCAAAATAAAAGGGGCTTGAAGGAATTATGTGCAGTAAAATGAGTGAGAGTGAGGAAAGCAAGTATTGGATATTTACCCAGCAGACATTCAACAAAACAAGACACTTTTTATAAAAACTAGTGGACTCGAAATGAGCCTTCTGAAGTTAAGAAGAAGTGGGGAGGTAGAAAGAGTCATATGGGTATAAGAGATGGTGGTGGAAATATAAGCCCAATATGTATCATATGTGAAAATTAGAAAAAAAAACAAAGCATTTGCTTCTAGAAAAGATTTTTTTTTAAAATACGGATAGGCATTTTTTTTTTTCCATATAGATATCCACTTCTAACATCATTTATGGGAAAAAAACTTAGTGAATTTTGTGGTACTTTGGCAAAGGCCTAAGTTGCTATGTATGTGTGTTTCTATTTATGAGCTACTTCTTTCTGTTACTAGGTTAAAAAAAGAATGATGCCCAAGAAAAACACAATTCATCTACTTTTTCCAAAACTCATTATTATAAGTCCTATTAGTCCTGACTATTTTACCTTTTTTTTGGTGATTCCTGCACAAAATTAGATTAAATGCAGTTGAGACAATAGGACTGAGGTTTTTGAAGAAAAATACAACCTTTACTGCTACAGGCTAGTTCATCTATTTCTCTAAGTTATTCTTATTTACATATATATTCCTTTTATAATGCTGTTTATTAGCATGCAATGTTTTGATTCAGTCGATATCCAGAAATGCAAAAGAAATTCCAGTTAACATAGAACAGACTTATTTATTTATTCTCTTAAGAGAAAGGTCCACCATGATTATTCCAGCAATAAACAGAAGAGACTTTGACTCCAGCCACCAAGGAACTCAGCTCAACTTTGCACACAGAGGCAGTTCTCATTCAAAATTTGTGCAAGAGAGCCTCCCTGGTGGTGCAGTGGGTTCAGTCTCAGCACTATGAAGCTATCCACAGCCACTGCAGCACGAGTTCTATCCCTGGCCAGGGAGCTTCCCACATGGCACAGCAGACCTCTCCTGCCTCTCCCACTGCTCCCCTCAGCAGTGTATTTCAGTAGATCCACCTGTTCTGCTCCCCACTCTGTCTCTGGTGAATCCTCTCACCACCCCACATCTCTGGCATATACCCCAGTTCTTGTGTGCATAAATAAATAAATCTTTAAAAAAATTGTGCGAGGTAGGGAGATTACCTCAGCGTTTTTCAGCACTACTCTTCTCAAAAATTTACGAGTGGTTTCAACAAACCAACTTTGGAGACATTTCCATTTTGGGGTCTATAGCTAAGAAGGTGACCTCTTTTGAAGTTGGCAGAAGCTCAAGTGTGCAGAGAATATGAAATGAGAAGTGTGACTGAAAAGTGTGAATTGAAGAATTCAGCAAAAACTTAAAATTCAAACTCTAGGAAACACAGCTTTTTCTAAGTGGCAATATCACTGAGTGTGTTTCTATCTTTTGGGAGATTCAATTTTTAGTTATCTCAAAGGGTTATACACATCTCACATATAACTTCATATAGGCATAGATGGTGAATGCATTACTTTTATAGTCATAAAATAATTAGTACAGAGTATTGGAAATGTGCACATTGAAGCAATACTTTACAAAGCTCTTTATTTTAGAAAAGGCTTAAAGTTTCAGAAGGGAAAGATGTCAATATTGATGATAAAAAATCAGCACCTCTGAAAACTGTATCATACTCATTTCACATGCTTGTATAGGTAAATGTTATAGATTTTATTTTTCATTTTTTTTAAAGATTTATTCATTTATGCACACAAGAACTGGGGTATAGGCTAGAGGTGTGGGGGGCTGAGAGGATTCCCCCAAGACGGAGTGGGGAGCATAACAAGCAAATCTACTGAAATACACTGTGAGGGGAGCAGCAAGCGAGACAGGAGAGGTCTGCTGTGCCATGTGGGAATCTCTGTGGTTGGGGATCAAACTTGTGCTGCAGTGGCTGTGGACAAGTTCACAATGCTGAGACTTAACCGCTTGTGCCACCAAGGAGGCCCATAAATGTTATAGATTTTAAATGGAAAGAGTGTGGGTGGAAATCAAAGGAAAAAGAGAGAACAGATATTATGAACACAGGACATTACATCTAGACAGGAAGTGAGAATAGAAGGTGTCAGGGGCCAGTATATGGTCCTGGCCCATGGTCCTTACTTTGGGGGAGGGTAGTCATGATAGAAAGTCTCATCTTTCAGCTGGAGTAGGATGAAGAGAGGTGGAGGTAGAGAGCAGAGGCCAGGAAGAAACTTTTCTGTCTTCCAAGGGAATAAAAACATGAGCAGCTGGATAAAGCTCTTCCTCTGACTACTTTTATTTTAAATGTATTTATTTTTGAATACATAATACATATTCAAAGCACCCCTCCGACAAAAAGAAGCCCAAACCATAAAAGGTACAAAGTGTAAAATCTGTCACCTGTCCTTCCCCATACCTGACTTGTAATGACTCTCTTATCTGTTTCTTATTTCTCTTTAGAGTTGATTTAGGAATAGACATGTAGTTTTATTCAGAAAAGAAAAAAGAGAAACACACGATTGCACATCATAGTAGTGATTCTGCTGAAGGCTGGTGTCTTCATTTAACAACTCTTTGGGCATGTACTCTATCAGTTCACAGACATCATTAACAAAATGCTTTGGAACATTCTATGATGTGGGCATACCTGAGGTCTTCACACAGGCTTGAGTGCTGTATTTTAATATTGGGAGGTTTGGCTCTCTCCTACCTTGTTTTGAGTTAAATGCTAATCTCAATTTTTTTTTCATCTTCAAAAATAAAGATCTTTATGACTATGAATTTGCCTCTGGTTACTTTCATAAAACTGTTTCTGTATTATAGCCTCAGAGTCAGTAATTTCTAAAATATTCTGAAATATCAGTTTTGATTACTTCTTCTCTGACTAAAACACCATTTAAAAAAGTGTTTTCTCCCTCAGGGAGGTGCAGTCTTTTTATTATTATGCTTGGCTACTTATTCAAGTAGCATTTGACTTCTATTTATAGGTTAGTTTACATTATTATTTTTATAATGGAAAGTCTTTTTGGAAAAAAAAGTATATTTCTTGTGGAAGTAGTATTGTATACTGAGTCTTTCCTGAGAGTGCCTGAAAAATTCTTTCAGTACTGTACCCTAACCCTGGCCCTATTATTACCAGCTACCGGAATCACACAACCTCACAAGGAAATTACTGAGATTTAGGAAGTGTGTACTGCAATTTCACCAGTAACAGTAAGGACACCATAGAGCTAAATGACACATTTCTATGCCATCAGCACCAAAAGTAATTCCATTACTTATCTCAAGCTAGTAATTGGCATTTCCTGCCATATCTGACAGCTTGATAAATCCAATTTTTATCTTATATAACTCAAAGGAAAATTTCTCCTCCTTGATGGATAACATCAACTTTGGAGGGCAAATAGGATCATCTCTGTCCTCTCTCCTAATGTGATATAAATTTTGTTCATGATTTAAGGTGATTTTTCTTATCCTGAAATTCAGGAATTCTATTTCCTGTCTCCCTAGACTGCTAAATGCAACTGTTTCACGTAAGCAGGCTGCAAAGGTGCCACCAAGTCAGCTTGACTTCTCAGAGGACCATCATTTCCACTGCAGGAGCCTCTCCCCATGTCTGCCATACCAGCGTTGGTTCATTCATTCATTCACTACAGTGACCTTAGATTTGGGTACCTTGGAAATGATTGTAAAGTGTCCAGTTATTAGGAAATGTTTGATTCAAATTCAGGCACTGAGTGGGCCCGCATGTCACCACATTTCTCAGGGATTTACCTCTTATCATTGAACCCAAGAAGGTGGAGGAAAAGCAAAAGCATCCTTTCACTTTATAGAAAAAGCACGGTGATTTGTGTGATCCACGGACAGGCCAGGCTTTTATGGTACTGCACAACCTTCAAAAGTCAGTAATTTTATAATTACCAAGAAACAGGTTGCTGAGGAACACCCAATGCGAAAGAATGGGTCATGGCTAGTGTTACCCTCATTCATTTTTCACTTCTTTGTCTCTCCGATCTTGCAAGCGACTTTTGGGAAAAGCGGTTTGTAAGAAGTCTACATTTCCCAGAGTATTGCAGATACGTTGTGTAGTTTTCTAGAATTAGGAAGAGTATGAGTTTACCTGGTACAGCAATTCTATTAAAAATTGAATAAAATGATTTATTCTATTTATGAGGCTTTTCTGAGCACAACATTGTCACTGTGCCTTATGGTCATTTGTAGGCTGATAGACTAATTGGAAAGAATAATACTCTAGTACAACAATTAATTTGAAAGGTTGTAGTCTGTGTCCTTTCTCAGGAACACGAAATTTCTTTCCCCAAAGGAACTTTTGTTAATTTAATTCCTTCATGAGACTCCTACACAAATTGACCGAATTATTCACGAGGAAACCACTTCTTTGGTGAAGAGCAGTATGTGGAGAAAACAGTAGAACGGACCCTGAGGAGATGGTTCCTACTCCAGCTCTTCTGCCAGCTCTTTGTCATCACTTAGGAAGTTAGCATTGAAATGGAAGATTCCATCTCGTTCTACAATTTAGACTTTAGTATGAATATGTTGTGTCCATTTCCTAGAAGTCTGCGAAAAAAAGATACAATTATCTGGATTTTATGAGGAATTTATGCTGTTTCTGCTTTTAGGTAGCGGAAATCTTCATGAAAAGTTGTTTCAGAGGGAAGTTTTTCTCTAATAAGAAAAATGTATCGGAATAGCTGTCGAAGAGGTTTGATTGGGAACTGCTAGGTAATTCAATATGACGAATAGATTATTTTCTTATCCACAGCAGAAAAATGAATGTGTCTCTTAAAATAACAACAACAACAAATCACAAAACCCAAACATACACAGTGAGATACAGGTCTTTGTATATCAAATAGAATTTCTTTTATTATTTTATTGTGGTAAAACACACATAACAAACAGACCATCTTAGACATTTCTAAATGGACAGTTTGGCGATGATGGGGTTGTATAACTGTCACCACTATCCATCTCCAGAGTGCTTTTCATCTTGCAAAACTGAAGCTCTGTATCCATTAAACAAGTGTTTCCTCATCCTCCCCACCCTGCAGGCCCTGCAAATTTTAACTTTGTTTTCACCCATCCTCATCCTCCCTCATATCTTTGTAGCTTTGGGCACCATTCATTGCCTTTGACTTTTTTTTTTTAAGATTTTTATTTATTTATACATACAAGCTGGGGCACAGGCCAGAGGCGTGGGGCAGCGAGAGGGTTCACCAGAGACAGAGTGGGGAGCAGAACAGGCAGATCAGAAATACGCTGCTGAGGGGAGCAGTGGGCGAGGCAGGAGAGGTCTGCCGCACCATGTGGGATTCTCCCCGGCTGGGCATCGAACTCGCTTCGCGCGTTGCCGACAGCTCCACAGCACAGCGCTCAACCGCTGCGCCACCAGGGAGGCCCCGCCTTTGACTTTTTGAAAGTTATTTTTAAACCTTTCTGTTGCTCCTATGCTTCCCACTGCAATCTGTCCTTTCCCTTCCTTCTTCACTGTATATTCAGAAAACTCAGTTTTGACCCTTAGCTCACTTTTCTCATGAACATTTTCCCATAAGACATCTACTTTTTGGTGACTTTAACTCTCAGGTCTATTTAGACAATTGCGAAATTTGTGTTTCTGGTCCTGCTCTGCCACTGCCATCTCTGGTGTTCCCATCAGCACCCAAGAATGGTGACACCCCTCGTCCTTAATGTCTGCAAGGATTTTACCCTATTATCATCTCTTCCAGTTCTACTTTCTCAATGTTCTCTGTTTTGCTACTTTCTTAATTTATCCCCTCATAGTCATCTAGAAATTCAAAAGCTTCTTCATCTCCTGCCGCCATAAACAAAATGCAGTCATTTCTAGCTTTGAGAATATTTAGTCTTTTATTTTCTCTTTTCCACTGTGGTCATCAAGTGTCACTCCTGATGGGCCACCTGGTGTCAAACTTTCTCCTCCTTAAGCATAACACAAGATTATGCACACTTGTCCCCAAAGTCTGCTTTCTTCATATCCATCACATCTTTGAACCTATTTCCCATGGTTTTTCTGAGCTTTTCTGCTTGACTTCAAGACTCTCAAACCACATTTTGTCTCAAATTTGGCTTCTGTACTCTCGTCGTCTAGTCTATTTCCTACTCCTTAGGAAGTCGTCCTTCTATGCTTTTATCCTTGGGGCTCCCCATTTTCCTCTAGTCCAATATGATATATGAAGGCTAGTTCATTTCTCATTGAACTTCTGATTGTCTCTTTCTTTAAAATTCTGTAGTCATAACCGGAATCACAGGAATTTTAGCACCGCTTATATTTCTAGATTGTCTGCTCTTTCATATAAATTTATTTTTTGCACCCCACACACTAAATTGCAAAGTCCTTGAGGGTGCATGGTTGCTGAAAGACCGAAGATTCATCATTAAATAGAAAAGTCTTGGGTTTTAAATCGCTGTTAAAAGGACAGGTTTAAAAATGTATCAGGGAAAGCTGGGGAGCTTTTTCTAAAGTAAAGGTGTCCGCCAAGTATTCTTCATTTTTCAGGTTGACCTTTTTTGCAGGACAGTTGTTGAGATCACATTTTGGGATGCAAAGCTATATATTCTGGAAGGAGGCTAGAAAGCATCGGGTAGGAAAAAGCTCCAATGTATACAATCAGAATTAAGGCATGTTGTTGTAAATGGCAAGATTTCATGTTTTAGATATAGCAGAGTGATATTCCATTGTGCTTATATGCTACATCTTCTTGATCTAGTTTTCTGTCATCTGGCACTTAGGTTATGTATTCTGTTTTTTCAGGGGAAGTAATTTTCTATAAATATCACTTAGGTTGTGTTGTTTTACTATTATTTGTGTCTTCTTCATCCTTAATGATTTTCTCTCTATTTGTACTATTAGTGAGAGAAGAGTGTTGAAATCTCCAACTATTCTTCAATTATTTTCTCTTTTCAGTTCCACCAGTTTTTGTTTCATATGAATGCTCTGTTCATTAATACTTAAAACCGTGGTGCATTTTTGAAATGATCCTTTAGTAATATTGTAATTTTCATGGTTTTGAGACTAGTTTTTCTGATACGAATATAAACACTTTAGCTTTCTTTTGCTTTGTATTTCCTTGATATGCCTTTTAAAATAACCTTACTTTTAACTTACCTATATCATTACATTTAAAGTGAATTTCTTGTAGACCTCATATATAGGGTCTTGTTTTTTCCATCCAGTTTCATACTTTTTGGCTTATTCACTGATGTTTTAGATAGGGGTTGGTAACTGTTGCCTGTTTTTATACTTCCCATTAGCTCAGAATAGATTTTGCAGTTTTGAAAAGTTATAAATAGTAAAACAGAATATGCAAAGGAGAGTTTTCTGTGTCCTGACCATTTACAGAAAATGTTTGATAACTTTGTTCCCTCTTATTTCAACCTTGTTGCAGTTTGTCCATAGTGATGTATTGTCCCCTGTAACAATATCATATATAATATACTGTAAAGAAGACTGCAGGTGAAGTGGGGTTTGTTCTATTTGTTTTACAGTGTTGCCAAATAGGTGAGAGGACTAGGCTTTTCGGTGATGTATGAATCAATCACCTGTTCTAGTTTCTCCAGACTGCCCAACTGTAACTTGAAACTGAAGGAAATTGTTTGGATCTATTCGGGCCTCCCACTGAGTTAGGCCCTATTCCAGTACCTTGATTTAGGGTTTCAATTATTTCTTGAATGAATGCTCAGGTTTCTTCTGATCTAGATCATTTTAGTTTTTTAGATCTAAAGAAACTCTGGGTCAGGGTCACAGACTCATTCCTCTTTCGCTCCTTGTTAGAATCATTTCTACCCAATTTGAACTTGTCCAAAGTCTTATATAATTACTGAGGGCAGGTAGTACCCTAGTGGTGGATGATAGGTGGCCTTTGTTGCCATAGTTACTATGATAGTATTTCAGAAAAAGGATATGATGAGCAAAACAAAGGTTATTGTTATCTTGATGAATACTCCAACTAAAGCAAGGCAGGGAAATAAATTAGAAACTACTCAAGCAGCACAAATTGGATTCAATGGCTATGGTAATGGAATTCAGCCAAGAGTAAGATACCACTCTTGGTCTAGCCCAGACTTGTTTTCTTCAAGTAAGGCTTGGGGAGTTATAGACCTTCATATATTACTACCCATGATAAACAAGCTTGACCTTAATTTTTATAATAGATTTTCATTGCTTATATTCATATGCTCTAGTCCTCTGATGTGCAAGGTCTTATTGGGACACATTAATTTCAGTTGTATAACAATCTGAGAGTCTAGGCTACATTTAGGAAGAAGATGGAATTAGAGACATATGGTTGCCCATAATTTAGCAAAAGCTCTTATTTTGTTAATCAAAATGTATCATCAAGTCTTTCTTCTTCTTTTAGACTCATTATTTGCCATTGATAGTAGAGGTACAGGTTTCTAATAATATTCCTAGTCCCAGACCCAAAGCATGTAGGCATAAAAAAATGCTGCAAAACATGAAATAGGGTAAAAGATAAAATAATGAGTGGGTAAACAAGCATAATGTATTTGGTGTCAGGCACTGTGATAGCTGTTATTTATATAATATCTAATTTTGCAATAGCTTATGAGATTTAATGATAACTTTTATAGTTTTTATTTTTATGAAGAAACTATAATTTACTTTAAGAAATGTCTCTGTTATTATATAGTTTTTAAATGGGAGAAACAGATTTCAAATCAAACTTTCAAGTGCTTATGTTGTTTCTATTAAAAAATGAGCAAACATAATCTATTTTTATGATCTTACAAACTTGTATAGTCTCTAGTCTTTTATTTCTTCAAGCCTCTATATTTGAAAAGAGAGTCCTTATCAGCCTCCTAAATGCATTGAGATTACCTTTTCCTCTTCTCCTTTTTAAAAAATTTAAATAAATATTTTTATTGTTATTTATATCTTTTACATTTTGTATTCCCCTTGGGTAACCCACCACCAATTCACCCATGATCCATCTCCATGGTCCCTTGTGTCCTTTTCTACTCCATTTTGTGCCTTTATCCTCCCCCTCCCCTCACCCCCCAAGTGTCTCTCTCCTATTTGGTTTCCCTATAGTCTTGTTATAAGTGAAACCATTTGATATTTTTCTCTTTTTTCTGGCTTGTTTCTCTGAGTATGATCCCCTCTAATTCCATCATGTCGCTGCAAATTGCATGTGTTTATCTTCTTTGAATGCTGAATAGTATTCCATTGTGTATATGGACCACATCTTCTTGATCCAATCATCTATTTTTGGACATCTGGGTTGCTTCCATACCTTTGCTATTGTGAATAGTGCTGCAATGAACATACGGGTGCATGTAACCTTTTGGGTTAGTGTTTTTGTGCCCTTTGGGTAGATTCCCAAAAGTGGTATTGCTGGGTCGTATGGAAGCTCCATGTTGAGCAGTTTGAGGAATCGCCATACAGCTTTCCATAGTGGTTGGACCAGTTCACATTCCCACCAGCAGTGTAGAAGAGTTCCTTTTTCTCCACATCCTTTCCAGCATTTGTTGTTGCCTATATTTTTAATGTGTGCCATCTTCACAGGTGTGAGGTGGTATCTCATTGTGGTTTTGATTTGCATTTCCTTGATTATAAGTGATGTTGAACATTTTTTCATGTACCTGTTGGCCATTTGCTTTTCTTCTTTGGAGAAGTGCCTTTTTAGCTCTTCTGCCCATTTTTTGACTGGATTATTGGCTTTTTTTTTGTTGAGTTGTGTGAGTTCCTTGTAAATTTTTGTTATCAGTCCTTTATTGGATATATTGTGTGCAAAGATCTTTTCCCAGTTGGTATGAAATTCATATGGAACCACAAAAAAACCCGCATAGCTAAAGCCCTCCTGACTAAAAAAAAAGAAAAGGGAGGAATTTCATGCCCTGATTTCAAACTATACTACAAAGCTGTAATAACTAAAACAGCATGGTACTGGAACAAAAACAGACACAAAGACCAATGGAACTGAATAGAATACCCAGAATTAAAGCCACACATTTATGAACAACTAATCTTTGACAAAGGAGCAAAGAAAATGCAGTGAAACAAGGACAGGCTATTCAATAAATGGTGCTGGGAAAACTGGACAGCCACATGCAAAAAAATGAAGCTAGACTACTCCCTCACACCCTGCACAAAAACCAACTCAAAATGGATAAAAGACCTAGATGTAAGACCTGAAACCATAAAATTTATAGAAGAAAATATAGGCAAAACTCTACACGACATACATCTCAGCAAAATCTTTAAAGACACATCCCCCAAAGTGAAGGAAGTGAAGGACAAGATAAACAGGTGGGATTACATCAAATAAAAATCTTCTGTACAGCAAAAGAGACATTAATCCTCTTCTCCTTTTTACCGATATACTCTAGGTGCTAGCATATTTCTTGTATATACCATGTCATTAGTCTTTCATTCTGCTTCCTTCCTTCTGGCTTGTGCCTTTTTCATAGGCAAGCAAATATTGGAGATGGGGGTGGCAGGGAGGAACACTGGTATATGTGAGAACAAACCTAGGGGATTAGGGATGACATTTAAGAAGAGATATGGAGTCATGGATCAATGGTATAAAATTAAATCAAAGATTGTAGCGTGTTGATTCAGGGGTCATGAGCTGGAAGAGACTTGTGGAGTTATGGTTGGTGTAAGAGGGCTCGAGACAAGCTTGAGTGCTTTGGGGACCATGTAGGTATCTGCACAGGTCCATGGGATGGGGAGGTTCAGTTCTAGTGAAAGTGGAGCCTGGGGCATCGGTCGCTGTATCTTTTGAGCAGAACATTGCTTGGTTTTGTGCCAAGGATCCTCCAGCTCCATTTCATCCTCATTTTGCTTTACTCAGAGCACACACATTCCTCACTCCTGTTCTTTATTCATCCTTATGTCCATGCAACAACACGGTCCTTGCTTTGCTTTTTATTTATTTACTTTTTTATTTATTTACTTTTCAGAGGATAGTGGTGTCTCATTAAATCATTTAGTGATCGTTGACATCTTTTCTTCTAAAAGTTACTGCATAGGGCAGAGTTAAAAATGGAGACAAATTCTTATTCAGAATGAGGTTATTACATTTTCAAAAGTTAAATTCAAAGTGTGCAAACTCCTTTGACTACAGAAGCTGAGAGAGGGACTATGGGCAGTTATTTAACTCACTCCCTGCCCCCAAGGTAGATACCCATGTGGTGAGTGTATGCCCTCTGTAAACCCAGTTGGCTCTGATGGCATTGACAGCTGGGGAGAGAAGCCATTTTATTTGGAAGCATTTGTGGCCAGATTTATGGGATTTTATAAGAAGTTCATGGAGGATAGGAGGGAAACCATGATCTTCTGCTATCTATCAGTCACTCTTCCTAACATTTCTCAGTATTAACATGCGCATTCATTTTATATTGGAAGAACTCTGGGTAAGATAAACTAACCTTGTGGTTGAAGTTATTTCATCTTAAAATTTATGGAGAGATATTTAAGGATTTTAAACGCGGGAGTAACAAACCCAATCTATGTGTTATAAAACTTCCATCTGCCTGTCCTTTGGAGGAGAGTTTGGTGGGGGGGGGTGCAGGCATCGTGATCAGGGTGGAGACTGTAGTAATCGTTCAAGTCAGCGGTAATTATGGCTCAGAGTAGAACAAGGAGTGGTCAGAATCAATTTGAGGGACATCCTGGATCTGAGCACAATGCACAATGTGGACGAGCCTGAGGGCTGACGACAGGAGCTCTCAGTCTGCTGGGTTGAGCATAGATGTTTTCAGTCTAACTGTATGTACACCTCAGATCTCTGTGTTCCTGCACAGCCTTTTGTGCTTCCTTTCCTCCCTCTTTTGAAGACTGTTCCAAGAGCCTCTTTAATCACAAGTGCAGAGAGCTAGAATTGCCTGGGAATTGTTTCCTACTCCAATCCCTGGTGACTTTTAGCCAAAGACTGGCTGTATGGAGAGTATGAAAGCTCAGCCCCCTTGCTTGGAGGTGGCACAAACAGATGTCACTGATGCCCAGAGCTCCTCTGGGATCAGAGACCTTTGGCTGAAATCACATTGTTACTCGGCTTCCACCATTTTCCTTACTCTTTCCCGCGCTCCTTTAGAGCTTTATCTTGGGAGCAACTCCCCTCTGTGATTGCACATGAATACCCATCTCAGGGAGTGCTTCTGTGGGACCTAAGACAGGGATGATGTTGATATTGGATTTTATTCAGATATATTATAGCAAGTATGGAGCAGATTTTTGAGGAAAGAGTCAAGTTCTGTTTTGGATACCTTGAATTTAGGTACACTTGGATCATCAGTTGGGAATATCTAAGAAGTGCTTAGATGTGAGCTATTGTTTTGAGAACCATCAAGATACAGCTGAGGTTGAGGTCAGGGGCATGAATGAGGTTCATTTAGGAGAGGGTGGAGAGAATCCAGAGTTGAAGACTGGGCCCCGGGGAGGTTTGGACAGATGTATATACCGTGTTCTTCATAGAAGTCCTTTTCACACAAGTTGCACTTTCCACTTTCATGTTCAGAGACCCATCATTTGGACTTTTATGATAACAAAGGGAGATGGGAGACCTTCTGCAATTATTGCAGTCATTTTCAGATGAAGAACTTGAGACTGAGAATTCATGTGAGTTTCCCAAACTCATGAAAATGGCAGGGCCAGCACAAAAATCCAGGTCA
Source organism: Scalopus aquaticus (assembly GCA_004024925.1). Lineage (NCBI taxonomy): Eukaryota > Metazoa > Chordata > Mammalia > Eulipotyphla > Talpidae > Scalopus > Scalopus aquaticus. The sequence continues at coordinate 82,772 of PVIJ01003588.1, forward strand.
TTTCATCCAAGCACAAAGCTTTTCCTGCCACCCAACTGCTTTTGAAAAAATGTAATTTTTCCCCTACATATTCTTGCAATATGTAGGCAATTATCTCCTTTCTTGCAGACTCAGCATTCTTACAGACTCAGATTACATCTGCTCCAGCTTTTCCAGTATCTTCATAAATTTATTATGCTCTGCTGCAAGATCATTTAGTTTGCTTATCCAGAAAGTCACTTCCTTCAGGAAGCCACCCTGAGCCAACTTCAAGCCCTTTGGTTGCTTCTTACAGAGAGCTTTGATTTTATTTTACAACATATTCGTTTCACATGTTGATATGCTTCTTTTGAGTTGTTTTGTTGGTCATGTTGTACACTTTTGTTGGTCTTCCCCCAGCTATATTGTGAGACAATATTTAAGAGTGTCTCTGTAATACAAAAGCAACAAATCCATATATATATTTTTTAGAAGATAAAGATAATTTATCACCCTAGATTATAACAGCTATTATTTTTATATGCTTAATATCAGTCAGTTTATTATTTCTAGATGCTTATGAATTTTGTTTTACATAATGGGATTCCAGATGTTCATTCACCCAGGTTGCTGTTGGGTGGGCAGATGTGTCTGGTAATCAATTTTGATTCTTCCTTAGTCTATACTGCAATGTATTGAATAAAAATTCAGTATCTGTTTGGGAATTAATCATGGTAGACAGACTTGCTAAAGGTGACTCAGATACCTGCCAAGTTATGAAGCAAAGATGGCCAGAGAAAAGATTTACTAGGGGGAAATGACTTTTTGCTTACAGGGAGTTTTTACTTTAGTGGAATAAAATTATTAACAGATTTTATTGGCCTGATTGTCATCATTTGTTAGGATGACCCTGTTTGGTGAGTTTGCACTTTTACTCCTCTGTCCCTATGGGGACTGTTTAGACAGCTGAGGGCATATTAGAGCTAGTACACAATTTGGTTTTATCTGATTCTTATTCAGCTGTCAAAACATGATCGTGACCTCTTTTCAGAGTTTGAGATAAAACGCTTATCTGGACTTTGATTAAAAATTTAAGCAAGTCCTGATAGTTTATACATGCCATTCTTAGCCAAGAAATACTCCAAGTTTTCCATGTTGTTCTGCAAGTTCATCTGGCTTGCACCCTGCTCAGTGGGAATAACATCATGGGTATAACTGGCTTGTCATTAATCTGGGTGTATTATTAGAATTTGAAACACTTGTTCCTCCAAAGTATCTGCTGGGTTTTCACTTTGCTGGGTGACATTTAAGCAGTTTGCCTGGACATTCCATATTCCATATGGCACAGCACAAAAATATATTTACTAAGGGTTTTGTGTCTGTGGTTTCAGATAAAAATGGGGTAAAACTTGCTCTTTCTTGAGATGTTTAGATTATTTTTGATTGATTTTTAAAATATATGAGCATGATCATATCACTTTAAAACAAATTAATTTCTTTTTTTAAAATCAGGTTTTGCTGGGTATTTGACTTTAAAAACTTTGAAATACTAAGATACTAAGAGGCTTTTTATTTTTCAACCTAGAGAATGAACAGCATACTTGAAAAATATTTATAATTTATGATTATGCTTCCAAAGTTGAACAGACATAAACTTGCTTCTAGAAAGAAAGCTTTTCATTTTTTGGGACTTGGCATGCTAAGCTTTATCCTGGGCTAGTGTTGGAAACATATGTCCTTCTTGTAGGCCTAATGCAATTTTATTGACTTAAAATTTAGAAAGGATTCATTGTCTTTTTGGAGACATGGAAGAGGTTAGTACTTCCATGATTAATACAGTACACACTGCATAGTCTGTGCCTCTCTAGCGTGGACTGCAGAACAATTACATTAGCCTCGCCACCCACCATTGCGACATTAAACATGTGGCTCTCCCTTAACAAATAATGCTGCTTCTCTAGACTTGCTGGTGTACTTGATCTCAAACCATCTGCCAACTAAGTTCTGCTTAAAACCCTACTGAAATGAGAGCCTTGTAAGTAAAATAGTCTAAGGAATATGGAATCCACTCATGTCTCTCCTAGCACTAGAAAACCTATAACACCATTTCACATTAACTGGCCTCTAAACAGGGCCTCCCCGGTGGCGCAGCGGTTTTGCGCTGGGCTGTGGAGCTGTCGGCAGCGGCGATGCGAGTTCGAGTTCGACTCCCGGCCGGGGAGAATCCCACGTGGTGCGGCAGACCTCTCCTGCCTCGCCCGCTGCTCCCCTCAGCAGTGTATTTCTGATCTGCCTGTTCTGCTCCCCGCTCTGTCTCTGGTGAAGCCTCTCACCACTCCACGCCTCTGGCCTGTACCCCAGCTGTATGTATAAATAAATAAATCATTAAAAAAAAAAAAGAAAAAAAACTGGCCTCTAAACAACTCCCTTTATTATGTTAAATTTAAATGTTCTATCATTGGTTTTGTGTTTGATGGATAATTTTGGTGAAAGACACATGGTCTATTACTCTCTGTATGTAGTCTCTTTACATTAGTCTAGAATTTATAACTAGCAAGAAATGCATGTGCCCATTCTCTTTTTATCTCTTTACCTCTATCTCTTTTTCTTTGTTAAACTCGGCTTGCCTTTGTCAAACAATGAGAAGTATTCAACATACCGGTTTTCTTCCATCTGAGGAAACTCAGAACAAAATTGATTAAGCAATCACAATAATTATATCAAACCTCATGCTCAGCAATTTTTTTGCTTTTTCCCACTCCTCTTCATATCTTTGATATGTTATTTTTGCCAGAACTTTATTGTATTCATTTGTTTTATTTTAAGCTGCCTTAAATCCCTTTTGAAAAACAGAAAATATATGAAAGTTATTAAGGGTAGAATAGGAAAGGGCTGTCTGGAGGATGATGATTCTCTAAACTATATAGAAAGAAATGGAAAATGGTATTTTTGATGGTTATTTTACTGTCAGGCTGAACCCAGCCTGCACATGGTCATTTACTGGTGATACCTACAACGGGTGGCCGCATACAATATACACTTCCCTGGAGACTCTATTGATTGAGAGAATACTGGATAGGGACAATTCTATGTTGATTTAGAAGTCTTATAAATGAGATTCTTTTATAAATATTATGAAAGAAATAAACAGGACTATTGGTACCAAAATTGAAATGGAATAAGGATTTCAAAAACAGATTAACATCTTTAGCATATTTCCAGGATTAGTTTTAATAGGACTCAAAAAGTTTTGAAAGGTATTGACACTTGGTCATCTGAAAAAAGTATTAACTATGAAGTTAAAATAATTTTAGTGGAGACTGGGGATGAAATTATGAGTCAATTAGAAATATATTTACAAATGGCCCGTTAACATTTTTTTCTTATGTACAGTTCTATATATACTTTTGAAAGAATGTAGATACCAATAAAGGATGAACTTACTTTTCTTTCTTTCTCCTTTGAAATTAGGCTTTAGAGTTAGTCCTTCTGCTTCCTGAATGAAAAGTCTGGCAGAGTTTTGTTCCTTTTATGGGAATGCAGGGAGTTTTTCTGTCCCTCTAAGTCGCTGGATATAGAATATTTAAATGTCCAGTCTTAGACAATATTCAAGTTTTCTTTTGTTTTCATGTTCAAACTTCTCCTGCTTCTCATAATAGAGCTCCCTTCCCTTATTTTAATGACTGATTTCTCTCCCTCAAAGATCAGAAGAGGAGGAGGGAGAAAAGGAAGGACAAGTAGGCTTCCTCAGCCAAGGTTGCGATTAGCACTCGCTCTCCAGACTTGTCAGGCAGAGAAAGCTCATTTTTCTTTCTCCTATTGGATAATTTTTCATGGGTTCTACAGGGGCTTGCCCTGTGACTGGGGATCATTCAATTGATATTCTTGGGAGAAAAACAGATGCATCTCTCTGTCACTACTTGAGTCTTCTTTAGACCTTTGCATCAAGTAATAGCTGATCTCACCTCTCTCCTCTCCCCTCCCCGCAGCCTTCTCTCCCTTCCCCTTATACCAGAATGTATTTATGTCCAACAAACTCTGAAAATGCTGACCAATGCCAGCACAGTGAACTCTTATTCGTTCCTCCATCAAAGCATCCCACATTCCCATTTCTTCTGAATTTCTAAAGTAGGAGTCAGACATCAGCCCCAGTAGGTTCCCCTAAATAAAGATGCACGTATTAGTTGTGTAAGTGGTGTTGCTGAGACCACTTGCCTGAGAGTGGACTCGCTACGTCATATTATTGAGTGGAAGTTTTAGGGTGAAATATTCCACTTGATTTTTTTTTTTATCTGTTGAAATAGTCATCGTTTTGAATTTCTGGTGTCATTATATAAGTATAATATACAAACTAGGTGATATAACTGTGTAGATGAAAGTGTTGGGAAATAGGATACATGATATAATACATAGGAACACTAAACCCTTCACTGTAAAGGATGAAATTCTTTTAGCTATTTGAACAATATGGGAATATTAAAATTTAAGATTTAAATTTATATCTCTGCTTTAACAGAGAGATGATTATAATAGTGCTTAACTATAGAAGGATAAGGAGAAGGAGTTAATAGAGCCTTACGGCTGGGCCCTACCTTTTATAGTTGGAAGTAGATAATGTTTTAAAATATGTTAGCACAAGTATATTACTTACACTTTTGGATTTAATTACCAGATAAATCAAAACCTATTAGAAGAGTGAAATCTAGTTTCTTATGAGGACCCAGAACTGGGACATGAAGGGAGATTTGGGGAATAATTGTATATATTCCTCATTATCAGCTTTTAAAAAACATGTGCAATGTATTCTTCTAATAAAAGTTTATCCTTCATTCTAAAAATTATGTGGGGAAACATTATTTAATGTGGAATTTATTATTTAATGTGAAAAGGATGTTTAATGAGAAATTATTGCTGCAAGATGTTAAATCAGTAAAAAGCTATATTATTCAATATGATACAATACTAAGCATCTTCAGAAAGATAAAAGAAAAATTAAAAAATCCTTTCATGCATAGATGAATGAACTATATGGAAACAATCTATTAAAGTATCTTTGGAGAAGGGGAGACTAATAAGGGAGGTTACATCATTTACTTTTGAATAAAAATGTTATCTTCAACTCTTATTTCTTTTTTTTTTTTAAAGATTTATTTATTTATACATACAAGCTGGGGTACAGGCCAGAGGTGGGGGGTGGTGAGAGGCTTCACCAGAGACAGAGTGGGGAGCAGAACAGGCAGATCAGAAACACACTGCTGAGGGGAGCAGCGGGCGAGGCAGGAGAGGTCTGCTGCACCATGTGGGAATCTCCCCGGCTGGGCGTTGAACTCGCATCGCAGCTGCTGACAGTTCCACAGTGCAGCGCTTAACCACTGTGCCACCAGGGAGGCCCCAACTCTTATTTCTTATCAAAATAAATTCCAGATCACCGTTAACTTATACATATTAAGTCATAACTGCCTAGAAGGAAACTCTGAGTTTGTTTACCTGAGCTCTGCATTTTGAGGGCCCTATTCACTTAAACCAAGTGGAAACATCTATAAAAAAAGACTCAACTACCCTCAAAAGTTTAAATTGTGCCCATTAAACTAAAAGATGACAACGAAAAATCATTACTACAAATATGAAACTGCTTAGTAATATCGATTTACAAAGAAGTAGCTTAATTAATTTTATTGTGGTCCATACAATGCTAAGATCCCAGCCATAGCACCATAGACTGGGTCTGAAAAAATCAATGAAAAAAAAAAACAAACCCGAGATGCCTATGCAAAAATGAGCAATGGCAGTGTAAGCTTACTTCATCCAAGAGACAGCACAAATAACTAGCAAACATTGTAAAAGCATTTGGCTTACTTCATAAAATTTACAGATCAACTTGCATTAATTAAATATACAAAAGGAATACCCAGTGCTGGCAAATGTCACAAAGTAAGCCCTCCAGACACTGCTGAGAGTACAAGCTATTTCAACCTTTCGGGAAAGTAATTTGGGAACGTGAGTAAAAATTTTAAAGATGTTCATATCTTTAGGTCCACATTCAATTTGTGATGGTTTTGTAAGATAATTTATGACTTTCTCACTGAGGTGCTTAAAAGAAGACATAATATATTTGAAATAATGCGCAGACATTAAATGTAACGTGCATTTTTTAAGGCTATGGAAGAGGCTTATGACAACATTTCATCGCAAAAACATAAGATGGTGTCAAATCGGCAAAGCAACAGAAAAATCATGAAATTGTGATAGTGTTTTAACAGTTTCTTTAGCAAACTGAGTTGACGTTTTGAAAGAGTTTGAGTATCTTTCTACCTTCTACTTTCTACAAAATGAGCATGGATTACTTTCCAGTTGAGAAGAAAACAGACAAATGAACCATCAGCGACTGGTCCGAGCTTGGAGAAGGGCCTTTGGGAAGGTCCCAGACACATGGGTTTGCTGGCAACTGAATGAGGGGTACTGGGCCTGGCGCTGATTCTGTGTTTGGTAACTTTCCATACAGTTCTCTAGACCAATCTTTTTTCTTGTCTGTGTCTCAGCTATCAACTGCATTTTCCTTCAGATTTCCCACATTTGGGGGAAAATTATAGCCAAGAAAAGTCAAAAACTTGATTCTGTCCATCTGCACTTGTGCCCACTATAGCCTGGAGTTTCAAGCTGAGTTTACAAATCGAACCCTTGTTTCTTCGTGCCTTTAACCTTAGGATGCTCACATTCCTTACTTCTTTAAAATGTGACCATTGACTTCCATTGTGTAACACTGAACTTGAGTTAGACAGAAAGGAGCACAATAACCTTTTATTAGAATCCCCAGCTTTCCATACTTGCAAAATACATCAAATGTCCTTCTTGATTCTCTCATTGGACGACCTTTGACTTTCCTCTTTTTTTTTTTTTTTTAAAGATTTTTTTATTTTATTTATACATACAAGCTGGGGTACAGACCAGAGGCGTGGGGCGGCGAGAGGGTTCACCAGAGACAGAGTGGGGAGCAGAACAGGCAGATCAGAAATCCACTGCTGAGGGGAGCAGCGGGCGAGGCAGGAGAGGTCTGCCCCACCATGTGGGATTCTCCCCGGCCGGGCGTCGAACCCGCGTCGCCGCTGCCGACAGCTCCACAGCGCAGCGCTTAACCGCTGCGCCACCGGGGAGGCCCGACTTTCCTCTTTTGAAGGAATTAGTGTTTGTGTAAGGTGAGATCTCTACCTTCTGTCATTTTTTCTTAAAGATTTATTTATTTATGCATGCAAGCTGGGGTGTAGGCCATAAGTGTGGGGTGGTGAGAGGATTCACCAGAGACAGAGTGGGGAGCAGAACAGGCAGATCGACTGAAATACACTGCTGAGGGGAGCAGCGGGTGAGGCAGGAGAGGTCTGCTGCGCCATGTGGGATTCTCCCTGGCTGGGCAACGAACTTGCGCCACAGCTGCCGAACAGCTCCACAGCACTGCGCTTAACCCGTTGCGCCACCAGGGAGGCCCCCTTCTGTCATTTTTGGATATGGCACTCTTCCTGAACCTGGAGAAAACAAGAAGGAATGAGGCTTAGGGTGAGGGCTGGAGCATCTGGTAACAAAAACGACTTTGGCTTTGAGTTTAAAGTTTATTCTTCAGAGAATGCAGTCTTTTGATTCTCTGGAACTCAGTAGGTTCTCAACTCTTTCCAGTTGGGAACATAATGTAATATGGTACTTGTCCATTAAGTCAGAGCTCCATCTTTTGCACAATTCACATTTTAAACTTTAAAGAGGCTTACAACTGAGCTTTCACAAACCGTAGCTGTTTACTTTCTTTTCACTAAAATAATCATTGCAAATACCCCTCTGAGAATGTATATTTTCAGATGCCAGGTAATCAAAGCTTAGTTGTACTCAGAGGCTTTTTTAGAACCAAAATGGAAAATAATTGCTTTAAAGTACCCACTTGTGAGGATTTCTGCTCATCAGTATAATTGCCAGCAGCCACTGTCTTTCTACCACAATAAATTCACAATGATTCATTAGCTTCTATTGGGGGGATGAGGTAGCGCATCTCCTTAACACTCACTTTGCTTTCTAAATGACTTTACGTGATTTCATATTGGAATTACAGTTTGCACATAAACCCAAATGATAAATTCCCCTCGCTCCACTCTGAAGAGGAGGGTAGGTAGTAGAGGTGGATAAAATTAGAACTTAAGCCAGCTTGCAGGATTTAGATATGAATTCTCAGTGTGAATATTTACTCTAGGAACATTTTCATTTCTTCCCTTTTCTCAGAGGAGTTTAATTTCTTGACTAGAAGCCTCTGCACACAGAACCCAGCAGTTGGCAAATGGTCCTTAGGATGTGTCTCAAGTACCTTTGTCCAGCCATCTCTCTGGTGTCAAACAAACAGTTTGATTGCTGCAAAAAGCTGGTGGGTGAGAATATTTGTCAAGAACTTCATCATCTGTTGTTAGAGATTCCCTCGGTTGCTGGCATCACAGTTAATGTACCCCAATATTGCTTTGAATATGTGGATATTAATCAGCAGTTAACATACCTTTGCTGGTTTGCTCATTTTAAAACAAGGGGGATATATTCAGGCTTTATGTTTGCCATAAACATGGTTAGGAAGAATTGAATACTTGCGTCAATGACCTTGTTGGCGTTGTGTAGCTCACAAGGGGTCAACCTTGGATTGCCACAGCCAATCCAACCAGCCAAAAATACATCCTGAAACATAAATACTAACAAATGTCTATTTCACAGAATCCCTGGCATTCCTGGAAAATTCATCCTCCAGTTTCTATGTCTATTGTAGTTGAAATCAAGAACCTAAACAAATGCAAACCAATGAACGGCTCATGGGTGTTTTCAAACTTCAAATTGAAGGTGCAGATAGAGCTTTTCAAGATTGCTTTAAGGACAAACAAGCAGAACAGTAGCTATTTAGCAATTTCAGACTGTTTCAGCATCACAGCACAAAACATGGACGACTTCAAGGAAAAAATGATTTTGTAAGGAGCTACATGAAGATGACTTCAAAGAAGTGACTGGGGGTAGGAAAGGCCCATTTGTCAGCCACCGGTGAACCGAGCAGGTAGTTAGCAGGAGAATGTGGCCAGGAACAAAAACAGTGAAATGACATGTACAGAGTCCTTGCCAAGTTAACCTCAAGTGACCACATTGGAGGAAAACAGAACAGACAAACCACAGGCCCTTCGCTGGCTCTGTGAGCAGGGGACTCACTTCACAGCAAAGCCAACATACCCTATGCTGTGTCTAATCATCTTTTCAGCAGGCTAGAGAGATGGCCTATATCCAGCACAGCGCCAGCAATTTATACAATGACAGTGAAGAGAAGCACGAAGCATTTCTTAAAAAGAAACAACAACAACAACAAAAAAAAAAAAACAAAGAAACAAACAAACAAAAAAAAAACCCACACACAAAAAAAAACTCCAGAAATCAGTGGGTATTTCAGATGTGGAGTTTGGGAAGCAGTAACCTAGTTTCTGGTCTGACAAAGGAAAAATAACACAAAGTGCCTAATTTTTTCAATGCTGGGTCATTTCTAGAAGAAATAACTAAATAAAAGGATACCATCAAAGTCTTTCAAAGTTAAACCAGGACAACTGTCAGCTGTTTAGATGAATAACCTTAATTCCCGTTAATATAAGCAGCCTTTGTCCTGTAGTGGAAGATAGGAAACACATTGTGAGACAAATTTAATTGGGTGGAAAGCTTGCAATGTCACTCACATTCTCAGAATCCTGATTTTGAAGAATTTTAAAGCCAGAGCTGAAAAGCATGGCTACACTGTACATTCTAGCGTATGATTTGCCCTGAGAAATGTTTGTTAATGTGGGTAAGGGAGGAGGGAAGAATATTTGATCATATGCCATTTTAACCTTTTTGCCATTAAAATATCAAAGAGCAAGACTTAGAAAAAAGAAGAGTTACCATGGAATTAAGAGATAGCCAGCTGTGTGTTCGATGCATGATGGTTGTGAGTTAAAATTGGAAGATGCACCGAAGCTTGCATCTTGCATCTATTAGAGGTTCTATAAATATTTGCTGTCTGATTGACTAGCTGATGGAATACAGGAAGTAGACTCTGTTTCAAGTGTGGTCCAGCTTCTCCTATATCTTCTTCCTCCATGCCGAGGGTTGAGTTTGTGATCTGCTGTGTACGAGGAATAGGAAGGAACAATCTCTGAGCCAGTGTGTGATGAAAATAGCCAACTTGGTGATAAAAGCAGAGCTCTCCCAACTCCCCTCCTAGACTACCTGAATGGGCTGCTGGGAACTAGGGGCAGAGCATATGGACTTAAAAAAGACAGAGCACAGGTGGGCACTTCCCTGTGGCCTGGCTTCCAGCTGCACCTGTTCTCTGCACAGTGGACCCTGTTTAAGGAAAGACAGATGGCGTGCAGACACGTGCTGGCCGATGTGTTTATTTCTTCTCTCTCTCCTATCTCGCTTTCCTTACTCCAAATGTAAATAAATCCTTTTAAATCTATCTTTTTTTTCCTCCTGTTTCTTTCTGTGTATCTGCTTTTGGATCTTGTCCTATATTCTTAAGCACGTGGGGGAGGACTTACAGACTGAGTCATTTCCCTCCCCCATGAGTTTGCCTCATAAACAACTGCATGGACACGAAACACCTCGGGTACCTGCCTGCTCTGTTAGGGCAGGGAGGGCCGAAGGGTCTGGATACAAACTTATTCTCCCCACGCACTCACATGCTCAAACTTCCTTCCACTCTAAAATCTTCCCAAGCTCTGGGAGTATCATAATACATCACTTCCTAGTAAGGCGCAGAAAGAGCCACAAGGAGCCGAAGACTTACCCAAATGAATGACTGTCTTATTCATGTCCCAGATGACAGATTTGGGAATGGAGGCTCTTTAAGAAGAACCAAGAAACAATTCAAGAGACTACTTGAGCAAAACTCTGGGTTTCAGTCTCAGTTGAGGTGAAATTGGAGAGTCTTCTCAATTCCAGGAGTAAGTTTCCAGCTCAGGGAGTTCAGTGACCACAAAATGTATTTGATTGTTTCTAAGATGTGAATTTTAATGTCTCTTGCTAAGTTGTACTTCGTAATCCATAGCATAGCTGATTGCTGACGGTCATGTCCAAGTTGCTATAGTCGTTGACTGATCTATGGAAACAGCAAAAGGATCTTCAACCAAAACTGCAGAATAACTGACAGCAGCTTGGAAGCAAATCCCAGAGAAAATGGTGGAGCCCTTTTTTGGCCCTTAGGAACCAAGTGGTTGCAGGGGGAGGGGCTGCTGTAACTCTTTGTGATCATGTGAGGTTTAGCACCAAAGACTTTGAGTTCATTGTAAAGTCTTTTAAAAAATACTGCAAGTATCAGCAATACTGTGTAGCAAAACATGGGCATTAAGAACTCTGAATTCAAAAGTAATCACCAAAGTGTCAGATTCTGAGCATCAAGTTTTAGGAATACACTTTAACTGAAATATTTCATGTATTGCTTGAATGTATGTCTAACACTAATATATGATAAAATCTGTATTGAATACATGTCAAAGGGCCTCTTCAAGTACCATATGATAAAATTCAATGATAAGAAGCATTATGTCATCGCTTAACTGACCATCTTTTTCTTTCTGATTGGTACATAAAATAACGAAGCCTCAGAATTAATCTAGTGTCTGACTCAAGGACATCTGATGTATTCTTCTAAAAGTTCCATGAGAAGTCCTAAAATCCTCTTTATCATGAGGTTTACAGATTATTCAAAGTGGAAAAAATCAATGACTTCAACACACAAAGCCTAAAATCTAATTCACTGGTAAAGAAAAAAAAAAAGCACATTAAAACTAAACAATGCAATATTAGTAGCTGTGGAGAAAAGGAACGACAGTGTGTTGGCAAATGGGTCGTATTGGAATTTTAGCTAACAAGCCTTTATTTCATGCCCTCTGCATGCATTGGGCTCTTATATTTTCTCTGAAACTAATTTGAAATTTCTTCAGGTTCTGACAACCTGACAAGGGAAATAGGACATTCCTCTGATTGTTCTCTAATCTCACAATCTCTCTCTCTTTTTTTTTTTTTATTAAAGGAAGGACAAAGTTATTTATAGAGCCCATTAATTTAGCTTAAATGATTCTAGCTACCGGCCATGGGTAATCAGCTTTTTCCTTCTTTCTACTTAGAGTTGGCTGAAAATGCGTTGGGTGAAAGAATTAGAAAATTTATTGTTTAAGAGCATCCATAACTACCTCTAATGTTGTACAAGTGCAGTCACAGGGCACATGAAAAATTACAGCTTCTGTCCTCAGTGTAGGAGGCCAGTTTGTTCTGGGGCCTTACAAACCTGTGCAAAGAGAGGCTCTTGCCTTGAGAAGTGACCCCCACCCCCCGCCCCGTCACATGGACTGGAATTTGAGAACACGCTTCTGTATTTTCAGGCATCCATAGTTAATTTTCAGTAGGAAATTTTAAAATAGATTTTGAGGGAGAGTACTGCTGGGAGATTAGGGAAGGGTTTATTTGATGGGGACTCTGGAGGGTTTTGTTTTTCTCTGGGTAACTTGCCTACTGGTTAATGCAGCGTCTATCACTCAGTTTAATGGGCCCAACCTCTGTTGTTATAATAGACGTGAGAGCTTTTTACCTGCATGATCCTGGGAAAATGGCAGACATGGAGAGAACTTTGGATTTTCTTGGATAGCAGGACCAGCTCTGAGCTACCAGGCCCCCACCTGGTCCACCCCTGGGTGAGATGCTCAGAAAGTGCTGACCAGGCCAGAAAGCTGACACAAGACAGCTCCTCTCCCATTTTTATGGGGTGCTCTACCCCACAGAAGGTGGTGTAAGAGGACTTGGACTTTGTTTTTGAAGTAATTTCAAATTTTGAATCAAGTGGCCCAAATAGCACAAAAGTTATCCATTACATTTGGGGAAATACTACTTTGCTCACATTTTATTTATTTCCCTGTCAGGTTCTATTATGTATTTTTCTGTCTATAAGATAATCTCTCTATATATAAAATAATATTTTCTAAATGATTCGAGGTCCCTGATTTGGAGTCCCAATCTGATAGGCCTTTAGGGTCAATCTGATCCTGGAGTCAAAGACATGGGATACATTCTCCTAAAACTTCCATGAGAAGTCTGGAAATGCTCCTTATTTTGGAATTTACCAGTCTCTTAAAGTACAAACTCCCCCCACTTCCATCTTAGAGGCAAGGCTCTCAGTAGCCCAAAGTGGCTCCAGGCTTCACCGTCCCTTTTAGTACATCTAGAATTCTCTGTGGACTGGCTTGGAGCTCCTGGTTCCCAGCACAGGGCCTCCCCAGAATCCTGTTGGCTTCCACCACCTTCTTCAGCTTAATTATTGGCCAATTTCTGATTGCTCCCCGTCCCTGAGACATCACTCATGATTGGTAGCAGACCTCCCACTGTTTCCCAGCCTCCATACCTGTCTGTCTCTCTGGTCACCCCTTGGCTTACACAATTAGGTCTGCAACACTGCCTCCTCCTGGTTCCTTGTTGCACTTCTGCTATACACGCAGGCCAATTTCATTTTTTTTTTAAAGATTTATTTTTTATTTATACATACAAGCTGGGGTACAGGCCAGAGGTGTGGGGCGGCGAGAGGGTTCACCAGAGACGGAGCGGGTAGCAGAACAGGCAGATCAGAAACACACTGCTGAGGGGAGCAGCCGGCGAGGCAGGAGAGGTCTGCCACGCCATGTGGGATTCTCCCCAGCCGGGTGTCGAACTCGCATCGCCACTGCCGACAGCTCCACAGTGCAGCGCTCAACCGCTGTGCCACCGGGGAGGCCAGGCCAGTTTCATTTAAAAAAATTTATTTATGCACACAAGAACTGGGGTGTAGACCAGAGGTGGTGGTGGGTGAGAGGATCCATCAGAGACAGAGTGGGGAGCAGAACAGGCAGAGTTACTGAAGCACACTGCTGAGGGGAGCAGTGGGCAAGGCAGGAGAGGTCTGCTGCGCCATGTGGGTCAGCTCCCTGGCCGGGGATTGAACTAATGCTGCAATGGCTGGCGACAGTTTGATAGCGCTGAGACCTTAAGGCCTACGCCATGAGGGAGGCCCCTCAGGCTAGTTTCTGAATCACAAACTCTGGAACCATGGAACCCTAACTGTTCTCCCTCTTTCTTGTTTTAGATTGAGCATAACCCCCCACATACCCTGTTGTGGCGTTTTCATTGAATGTTAGAACACTTGACCACAAGCCTGTTTATTCATCCTTTTGTTTCACCCATTTATTTAATGACTACATCATTTAATCTTACCTATTCTTATTTGCTCACATTTGACCAAGCATTTCTATCCCATTTGGATACTCTCCTGAGTGTCCCCAAGGCTTCTAAGGTCAGTTGCAAGGTAACAGCCTCTTTCCCATCTCCCTGCTCATCTCATTGATGGGTCTTCAGACTGACCAGGGATACGTTCACCTTCTCTGATCCAAAAGTACAAAATGGTGATTCTCTACCAAATATTTCTCGCCTCCGTGCTTGCTAGACACACCTGACAGTGGAATTGAGCTCTGCTTGGTATCTTAATTTTGCTACTTTCTAGTTATACACCTTACACTTAACTCATGGTGGTATTTTCATTATTTCAGTTCAGCCAAGTAATGCATAGATAAAATCACAAAAAAGATGATGTGTGATAACATGTTATCTATACTAGGGCTAGGTATATTGTGCTTCAGGAACAGAAGTCTGAGGTGAAGTGACACCTAATTCTCTTGAGCAGTGTGGAGAAGGGTAGTTCAATTAAACTCTAGAGAAGAGGTGATAGCTGAGTTGGATGGGTAGGAGTTTGCCAGAAAGAGCAGAGGAGGCCATTCACTTAGGCCAGCATTTCCCAAATTGGCACTGTTGACATGATAAACTTGGCCATTCTTTGCTGTGGGGCCTTCTTGTCCATTAAAAGATGTGTAGCTGCATCCCTGACCTTTCCCCTCTAGAAACCACTATCACTCCACTCTCCACATCATGTCATGATCACCGCGATTATTCTTTAGGGTGTTATACCCAGTTGAGAATTCGGAGTTGGGTCAGCAGGGGATTTGAAATTCTCAGTATTGCTCTCAAATGCTTTCCTACTTTCACTGCTTGTTGGATAGCTTCCACTTTCAAGAAAATGAGACCGTATTCTGGTTTTTCAATTCTGGTAAGTGACACCATTACCTGCTAGTACGTATTTCACCAAGATTATTAGATATTTAGGATGTGTCATAGGCTGTGCCAAGCACTGAGGACACAAAATTCTTCTTCAGTCATGGTTTAGGACTGTGACTCAGAGTTTGAAATTTATACCTTTTTTATTTTTACATATGCCAATCATTCTTTAGAGTTCTGTTCTAATTTTTGTTTAATTTATTGAGTGCCATAAATCATTCTTTAGCTTATTACTACTAATCATTAGCTCATAAAGATTATAATTGCTAGTATAATTATTAAACATAAAATATTAATTGCCTGTACTTCCATTGATTTAGTAATTATCATTAACTTTATACCTTCTCACTTTGGCTGCTTTAGGCTTTGTGCGTCTACATTCAGAGTCTTCTGGAACCTTCTGTTCTGGGCATCTGGGACAGGGTGCCTAAACTGCAAACCCAGACATGCATCAAATCTTGATCAACTGAGATTCTTTCTAGTTTCTTCTGTTCAACATCCCCAGCATGTTTTTACCCTGTCAATAGATCTGTTTCCTTTAGTTAATACATAATTCTTTTCAGTATTTACCTTTGCAGTTCCCTCTTCATTAAACATGCATAGGTTTATTACTTGTTGTCACAACAACGTAATTTGAAGATGTTTACATGCTTAGACATTGGGTTAGACCAGTCATGAAAAAGGGGTGTTTGAATATGAGTTCAAGTAAAATGCACACATATGCATTCAACCAGAATGATAGCAACTGGTTCAAGAACAATTCCATACTCTAAATAATATCAATTGAAAACTATTAAATACCACCTACTAGGAACATTAGGTACTTTACAAAAGATAGAATACTTAGTGCAAAATAGAAACCTAGATAACAAGGTATGCATGCCTGCTTTGGTGTTCACATTAGTGTGTTTTGATCAGCTGTAATTCCCAGAGGACAGGCTATATAAATCTTTATCCTATATTGGCTTCTTGATGGGACCTGTGGCCCTGATATTAAAGACCTTTATGTGAAAGGCTATCTCAGATTGGGCTGCTCACTAAGCTGGAAACAAACCTGAGCTTGTCTGCAGCAATAGCTGCTGCATTTGTTACCAGTACTCCTACTTTAAATACTTTTCTGTAATTTAGAAATTTATCTCATGTCTAGATGACAAAATTTAATTTATTGAACTCCGTTTACCTCCTTTTGAGTGTAGTTTTGTCATTTTTCCATGTTGGAAATTGATATGGAACATAAAACTGTTTAGAGTTGTCTGACAACTTCCTGGGAAACTTTTAAAAGCCATTAATTTAGAAACAAATTTGCTTCTATATTTCATTACTCAATTGGTTATAAGGAAGTAATTGTCACACCCAAAGGGAGAATCGTGACTTCAGGCAATACATAAACTGCTAAACTCTTTGGAAACAAAGTCTTGTTTTTATGTAAATACCCTCAGTTAAAAAGAAAATTAGAATTAAATCTGGGAAGCATAATAGCATGACAGAATTCTTTTTCCATAATAAAGTTATCAGGCCTGTGCATATACACATTAAAAAGAGCAAAGAACTTATTTTATGCATTTAGTCTTTATTGCCCCAAATGTTTGATTAGGTGAGACTTTCCCTATTTACTATCCACTAACTTATTAAGTACTCAACAAATAAATTCTTAATATTATGAAACACCTGAAATTTCAATGTCAAAAAAATAAATTACTAATTTTTTAATTTGTTATTTTAATCTATTTTAGGAATAAGGACAAAGATACCTGTGTTGTAAAATGGTTGGGAGGCAGAAGAAATAGCATGAATAAATCAGCTAGTGCATGCTTGGTGGATGCTTGATCAGTGATAACTATTTCTGCCTTTCCATGTTGTCTGAGGATGTTTATGCTGCGGATCGCCACAAGAAAAATGGGTCTGATCCCTCTGGCTTCTGACCCCTCAGTTTTTTTTGACCCCTCTATTTTTCTGACCTCTATTTTTGAATTTGAATTTTCAAAGATGCCTTCATAGTTAATGGTATAATACATCTTTTATTCACCTGAAAATATTCACAAAGGGCTCTGTTTACAATAGTACTCACTTCATTAAAACTCTGAGCATGTTCCATTAATCTAACTCAACTAGTAGTTTGATTGATATAATGCTCAAGAGTTAATATGGTATGTTGGTATATTCAACTAGTTTTTGAGTTATTTTGTATAGACTATTCTGGTCTACACACCTAGCTTACAGGTGTTTGTGTTGCTATTCATTTTTCTATTTAGAAAACAGTTCAGCAAACAGTCATTGAATATCTACAATGAGCAAGGCAGTGTGAAAGTAGACTCCAAATTGCTTTATAAGAAGAACTCAGTTAAAATCCTGGGAATTTGCTGAACACATGACACCCCCACCCCACTACTGCCCAAGCTGGGAACTATTTTCCAACCTTTGCTGAGAGCTTGACTAAATTTGGATCAATGGGATTTGAAAGTGATGAAGTGCAATTCCTTTTTCATCTTCTTGTGCACAAGTCATAGATCCTGCATTTGATTGAGGTCTTTGGGCTACACATTTTGGGGAGAAGAATTGAAAGTGTTTTATGTATAGGGAGACATATTCACCAAGTTACTTGGGTGGTCAAAAAAGATCTCCCATGGCTGAGACTTCTATTTGTACCCCAGGATGCATTTCCTTTTAACTCTTTAATAACAGAATCCTTACATTTTAGCAGGGCACACAAATAACCATATGGAGACTACATTTCCCAGCTTTCTTTGCACCTTTGGGTTGTAATGCATCTAAGTGTCTGAGGTGACGGCCATTGCCCATGTCCTAAATTTCCTCTTCTCCTTCCAGTGGACCTGGAGTATAATCATAATTGTGAACTATTGTTTATGGGCAAGGAGTGAACTGTTTTAACCAAGTTGATGAAGACAATACCCAACCAGATGATGGCACAATAAATTGGAAGATGCTTGGTTTCTTTAATTACCTCAGGGGTCATAGTTGCCCCGTTCACTCTAGATGACTCACCCTATTTTAGGGTATACTTGTTACATAACAGTCTGTTCCGTGATTAACATAAGTGATGTGTGTGTGTGTGTGTGTGTGTGTGTGTGTGTGTGTATGGCATCCAAAACAGATTAAAAATAGATGTACATGTTTATATATATTATATATATGAAATATATAGGACTTATTTCTTCTGACTTTATCTCATTTCACTGAAGATTTAAAATTGAATGTTGAATACAAAGTCAGCCCAAACTCTGGACTCCGAAGATACATTGATGAATCACACTTTCACCAAGAAAGGGGGTAGCAGGGAAGGGAAGGAGCATTTTTTAAAGCTGAATAGATACTTGGGAACAGGGCAATGTGGAACTTGAAGCGCAGCTGCTGGTTTGCCCCGTGCAGAAGGAGGCCTTTCCCGTTGTCTTTAATTTGGTAGCTCTCAGCCTATGGGCTTCAGGCGGCAGCATCTGGAATCTTGTTAGAAATGCAAGATCTTGGCCTTCCCATCCCAGACCTGCTAAATCTGAAACTCTAGGGCCCAGCAATCTGTATTTTAGCAGGTGATTCTGATGCATTCTCAGTCTTGAGAGTCATTGCTTTAATTCTCATAGCAGCTGGAAGCTGCGAGAAAGCCCCTACTGATCTGATTCGCATGTTCTGACTCCCCTCTTCTAACCCTCTATTTAGTCTCAAGAATGGTTTCATGCACAGTATATCTGCACAGTGGCAACAGGGAGGTAGATTTCAGGCCACAAATGGAAGAGGCAATTGTTGGCTTCTATAGATAAAGACAAGACAGGATTTTGCTGCAATTATTTCCCTCGGGAACCTGCTGCTTGTTTCTCCTTTGCGTAGGTGTGTCTCATATGGACTGGTTATTGGGCAAAAGGACTTAGGGACCTTTCCACACAAATCGATTGCCAGTTCTGAGACAGCCTTAGCTGTGTAAAATGCCTAAGCAGAGCTTTCTGCACATTTACTTGGCCGTGGTGTTTCGGCGATTGTCCTCTATGTCCTGGTTGGTAGCTGTCCAGGTGGTATCAATTCACTAACAAGATGTTGACCCACTGCCATGGCTGTTCAGAAGGTACCTACACAGAGGTTAAAAAAATAATTCTCCCGGTGTCCTTGCTGAAATGGCAGTGACAGCCACTCCTGTGAAGCCCATCGTGAACAAAGTTCACAGGCATATACATCAAAAACAAGGTTGTCTTAGCATCCATTGTCTACAATGAATCAATGCTAAAAATCATCATTTAAAAATTTCCTTTTTAAAACAAGGCATCAGCTAGAGTCTGATTGCCTCTATCATCATGGAAAGTAAGATCTTTAATTCTGCTTCTTTATACCCGCACTCTGGTAGGTTTGTCAAGTGAGGTTGTCAAAAGTGACCCAGATGGGAACTCTGCAAAGGGGAGTGTTGTGGAAATAGACTTTTCTTTAAAAAGAGAGGAGAGAATACAGAGATATATTCACACCTTTCTATACAATCGCCACTGCCTCTCTGAGGCATCTGACAAAAATTGTGCAGGAAGGACAGACTTGAACAAGGCTGGCTGGGTTATCTGCAGAGGCTGTAGCTGCAACTACACTATGAATAATGGAAGTGTGAACTGGGCTGGACTGCAGGCAGGGCAGCTTTAAATCACACTGTAAATAGACCTATGACCCCAGAATTGTAGGCACTGCCCCTTTCTTCCTAAGTGCACCCAGGAATCTCATATCTCTATGTGAAAGCAAGTAAGTCAGGGAGTAGTTAAGAAAAGAAAGCAAGGACCGAAAAATCTAGAGTTCTGCTGATCTGGACAGGCTACCATCAAGTGGAACCACATGTGGCATCAAAGGAAGCTTGTCAAGAAGAAGGACACATTCAGCCAGGCCCGTGGCACTGAGAACTCTACACTCAGGCACAAATGACTAGTAAAATGATCTTTCCACCACCCTGACCATTGTTGGTGGGATGTGGGGGAAAAACTCCAGCCCTGCTGTTCGTGAATGAAATATCTGGTTTGTTCAGAAAACTCAGTGGAAAGAATATCAAACACATTCAGCCAGGCTCGTGGCACTGAGTTGCGATCCCCAGCCCCCACCCTTTGTTCCTAGGATGTAGTTTGGCACCAAGTTCTCAGTGAAGCTAGAAGATAGACTCAAGCAGGGGGGCTCTGCTGGAACAAAAGTCTCGGTTTGAGGGTATCTGCTGAAAATAGCAGCAGAGATTATGGCCAGATTAGCATAACCAGCTAGACCACTTCAGTGGGAAGTTAAATAGAATTAGAATTAGAATTAGTAAATAGAATTAGAGGTAGGATGCTTGGAGAGTAACAGCTTTGGCGTCCCCAGAGCAACTTCCCCTATTCCCTGCCCCCGCAGTTGGTGTAAGACTGATGCAGCCCCCATTCACATCCCCACCTGACACCTCCCTCCCTAGGGTCCACCTTCCATGAATCTAAGCTGTTCTAATAAAAGTATGAGACTGGGCCAGAAAGGCCACCATTTCTCCAGAGATGTGAGCCTTGAGGCTGCATCTCCAGAGGGGGGGTCCCTTTAGGTGACCTCTCTCATTCTCTCACTACTTGGACCCTTGAATCCTTTCTTTCTCCATCCTGTGCCTCTTCCAATGTTGCTGCTCCACAGGTGACAACTGAGAACTCTACACTCAGGCACAAATGACCAGTAAAATGATTTTTCCTCCACCCTGACCCATTGTTGGTGGGATGTCGGGTGAAAACTCCAGCCATGCTGTTTGTGAATGAAATATCTGGTTTGTTTAGAAAACTCATTGGGAAAAATGTCAAACCAATTAGTGGTGTCTTGGGACAAGTGTTCTGGCTGATGGAGTTTTTTACTTTAACCCTTGTCAGTGGGACCAGAACATACTCTATTCATCCAACACGTCTTTATTGGAGCACTTTGTATCAGAATAGAGTTTGGAGATGCAAAGATCACGAAAAATTGGTCTTGACATGGAAAAGCTACTTTCATCGTTGAGTGATGAGTATGTGAAGAAGAAATAAAATCAAGTGACTGTTGATCAACATGATTGCGAAAGAGACCATAACAGATGGGCCTTTGTACAAGATGAGTATTCTCATTTCCTTGGAAAACCATCCCTGAGAAACGCAAGCTACATGCTCAAAAGAATGGCATTGAATCAGTGATGTTGATGCTTTTTGCCTTTGTTCTTTTTTTTTTTTTGTCTCCCAGAACTGACCTTTTCTTAATGATATTTTACTGCAACCTAGGTTCATGCTGCATCAAATGTTTTTTTTTCTTTAAATCCCATGGGGCTTTCCTGGTAATTTTGCAGCAGTTTATTAGAATTTTAAATACTTCAGAAAATGGGCTTTAAAAACCCACTTGAAAGAACTTGAAAAAGAAAAAAAAATTGACCTTTATAATAAATTGATACTGTTATAAAAATATACCCTAGAGAACATGGGAAATGGTCATTTAGAGTTGGACACTAGCAAAATAAACTCTTTAATGCATCTCATAAATATATTTCATATGGTTTTCAAATGGAGAGAGAGTAGTTCAGGGTACTTGTTTTTTTTCATCACAGGTATCCATCCAGCATAATTTGTACATGACATTTAGGTAGAAATAGAAACATTTCCACTTCTTTCTAAACACAGAAGCATTAACAGTGGCAACCAGATCCTATGTTATTATTTTTCTAAAGATTTATTTATTTATGCATACAAAAACTGGGGTGTAGGCCAGATGTGGGAGGTGGGGGTGAGAGGATTCACCAGAGACAGAGTGGGGAGCAGAACAAGCAGATCTACTGACATACACTGTGGAGGGGAGCAGCGGGTAAGGCAGGAGTCTGCTGTGCCATGTATATGGGTTAGCTCCCTGGCCAGGGATCAAACTCAGGCTTCGGCAGTAATATGTGATAGTGCTGGGACTTAACCCCTATGCCACCAGGGAGACCTCAGATCCTATGTATTATAATGTTGTTTCTTGGGGTGATTGCAGAGAGGTTAGAAACGTTTGGTGCTCTCTCTGAAGTTCTGTCTCTGGAAAAGTGGTCAAATGTAGCATGACTTAGAGTTGGTCAGTGTGATTGTAGTTTCTACATAGAAATAATGTGTTGTCATTCAAATATATAATAAAGGTCTTGGTTGGAGAT
This sequence comes from Scalopus aquaticus, assembly GCA_004024925.1. Taxonomy (NCBI): domain Eukaryota; kingdom Metazoa; phylum Chordata; class Mammalia; order Eulipotyphla; family Talpidae; genus Scalopus; species Scalopus aquaticus. Next base: position 105,006 of record PVIJ01003588.1, read on the forward strand.
TAAATAGAGTTTATTCTGGGCATGTTGAGGTATGGAAGAGGACCTGTGCTCCCGAAAGATGTTATCTACCTCTGTATACCATATTTCAATGGATTTGTCCTGATCCTCCTCTTTTTAACCTTCTGTATTTCTTAGTTTCATTGAGAGTTGAGTTCATACTCTGAATTCAGATGGTCCAAGATTAAATAAAAGAAGATCCAAAGGATCCACTAGGAAACAGGAGAAAGATCTTAAGGATAGACAAGCCAGGAAAATGGATTCATTAGGCACAGATTGGCAAGACCTTCTGATGCAAACATAGGTGTGCAAGTCAGGATATAATACGATAAAAATGAGCCCCATGTGGAGGGGCTCCTCTGGAGGCTGTGACAGACATTTGACCCAGGAACTGGACTTTGGAAAATGGAGACTTTCACCTATTCCCTGCTCTTGGAAAGTATGTTCTGCCTACTTTTCCCAAACTAGAAATAATTTATGAGGCACTGGCACTTTTGAGAGAGTGATGTGTTACTGAGACCACCTAGACTGAACCCCATTGAGGCTTTAGATTAAACTCTTTAGATTCTGGAGTGTCAGAGATCTCTTCTTGTGGCTACCCGTGATAAGCCTGGTATGTAAGTTCCCATGCTTATTAAAACTGTCACCTACCAACCAAGAGTGGCTTGTCTTTCTTACTCTGTCTTTCTTACTCTCTATATAGAGGGGCCAATCCAAGGGTTGGCCCTTGGGGAAAATCCAAGGGTTGCAAACTAACAGTCTTCCAATCTTAGTGATTTAATACAGCAAAAGTTTGTTTTACTCATTTAATTCTAGCAGTAGTTAGTGGAGAACTGGGTCTCACATAGTCTCTTTTCTATCCGGACATAAGGAAACAAGAACATCTCAGTGTGTGCCCTCTGCAGTCACCATAACAAAGGTAAAGAGAACTGGAGGGCTGGTCATCAACTCTTAAAGACTTGGACTCAGAAGGGACACAAGTCTTTTCCATCATTGTCCATTGGTCAGAATTAGGCAAATGACTCCCATTGTAAGCAGTCTTTAGTGAGCGTCCCATATCTCTAGCATGTGAAGGACAGTTTGAAGGACAGTTCCCCATTATAGAGGTTATATGACTGAACCAGAACCTCAACTGCTTAGGGCCTGGAACTGGTTATCCTTCTTGCTAGTTTCCAAACTGTTGCTTTGGACTAGATTATCCTATTAGCCTATGCTTATACCCTTGGAATTGAGGCCTCGGAATTTTCCATTGGTTCTCAATTCTGTCTTTGCCTGAATGCTGCTGCTTCCCTGAACATAGCTACATGAGTCAGCTATATGGGAAGAAACCACACAGCAATCTACTATAAGTTCCTGATTTATTTTGCCAATGATACTGCTGGGAGTAGGAATTGAGGTGGTATATATGTGTGTAGCATTCCTTAGTCCATGGTCTCCTCTGGGGTACATAACCCCTATGACACTTTTAGTACAGGAAAAAGGGTGCAACATTCAGAAGTCAAATTCTTTTGCATCTTGCCTATGTTTCCATTCCAGAAAATTTGCAGTAACTATCATAAGGAAGGGCTCACCATGGTCCTGATCTACCAGTTTAGTACCTGCAGGGCCACCTTTCACAGAGGGGAGGAAACAGATTCAGTGCCAGGACACCCTGATATCTGCCTCCGGGTCTGTAGCACCCCAGGAGGACTATCAGTCCCCATCCTCAGACCAGATCAGAATCATGGTTTACATTGCTCGGACACATTTCTGCCTAGCGCAAATGATATGGCACAGCCAGGCTCAGCCATCACATGGGTGACTGTGAAAAATGTGCTGCGTACTAACTATCCCCAGGGGCTAGTGCTGCAGTCCTGCTGGGAAAGGGCAGTGGTGGAATACCTAGAGACTATTGCAAGAGTTAGACCACTGAGAATGCAAAACATCAACAGCGTACATGCCAGAAAATTTCATAGCAACAAAAGACTGCCAGCAGCTTTTGTTAGGATGAGAAATAGGGAATTCAGAACAGATAGCAGGACTCAGGACATCAGACACAGTTGCCCTCTCTACAAATGTCAGTCCTGGACATGGGTCACTGGCAGCCTGGTGGGCATTTTGGCACTCTCTGATGTACCTTGGTAGGGCAGGTGTGGAGACTGTTTTTGAAGGTTGCCAGCAGCAGATTTCCTGCTGCTGGTCTTGGCAGTCAGGGTACAGAATCCATAGACAGCAGAACCAGAGGAAGAATAAAATTGCCTATATTGCACGGCAGACAGGGTGCTGATTCACGGCACACTCCCGACATCCTGGACATAATTTTCTTAATCACCTAGGAGAGATCTGAGGAGGAGTTTCTGCACACGGGCTGTGTTTGCAAAACATTTTTTGACTTAGGGATGTGGTATAGGGCACCACAAGATATATGGGCATCCAGGTGATTCTCCTTCACTTTTATTTCTTAAGTATTTATTTAGTACTTAGTGGAGGTGAGTAAAAGTTGTGAACTTTATTTCAAAATAAATTTTTTATTATGATGGTTAACTTTTATTCATTTATGATAGACATTTACTCTAAGCAATTTACATCTACTCTAAGCTTAATGACTTATTGGGAAGCATTTGGTGCCACATCAATCAGTAGGATAAAATGAATCATTTGTTCCTGTAGGCATTCCTTCTCTGTCTCCTATGTGGTCTCAGAATTCCACCTGCTTCCGAGAGTGAATTTTGGGTCTGTGGTATGGTGGTATGTTGTTGAAATACTCAGCAGAAAGAAGTGGCCCTGTGACATGAGTGATGGATGTTTTCTTTTTACATTTAGTTATAGAGTGCTTTCTACTTTGAAAGGAGTAGGAACAGTGTCTATTTTGCCAATTGTGAAAAGTTGTGGATGGAGCTCTGAAGAGTTGGCACTGTATTTATGATTCCATTCTGGTGTATTTTATTTTCCTATGTAGTTTGGTAGCTTTGGCAACTTCTGGTTGTCTCATCCCTTAACTCAGTTCTGATGTGATTATGTTTTTAATCTCTAGTCTTTTACAGACTGACTGGGTAAATAAAACAGGTATATTTATGAACATAATTCTATTGAACCAACAGGGATAGAATAAAATGTGCAGATAAGTTTTCAGCAGTATGGTCAGAAACTATGGTTTCTGGTTGCTACTATAGCTTTTCCTGCCTGACTTTTAAAAAATCTTTTATAATATTGTATATATATAATAGTGTAAATCCATCCATCCATCCATCCATCCATCCATCCATCCATCCATCCATCCATCCATCCACACACATCTATATACATCCAGCTGTATTGAAGCATACTTGCAAAATAAATCCATTATGTACTTAGGTATACAGTGTGATTTTCTTAAAGGATACAACATGGTGTTCACATACATGTACACTGTGAAATGATTACCACAATTGAGTTACCTGAATAACCAATAGAATAAAAGAAGAAATCAAGAGAAAAATAAGGAAGTATCTTGAGATAAATGAACATGGAAACACAGCATACCAAAACTTATGGGATGTAGCAATAGCAGTTATGAGCAATTTATAGCAATAAATACCTACATTAAAAAGGAAGAAAGATCTAAAAACAAATCCCTAACTTTATACCTCAAAGACCTGACTTATTTTCCTGCTGTGTCTCTAAGTGACAATAAGGTGCAATTATATTATCAAGTCCTGATTGGAAAGGACTGAGGGCTCCTAAATGCTCATGGACAGACTAATATACCTGATGGACTAAAGAGCAAGCACTCTCCTGACACTCATTCACTTCCCCTCCACTCTGGAACAACTAAGCAATAATTCATTAGTCCATGAAAAAGTAAGCATTGGGTTTATAAACTAATATTAAGTCTTACTCCAGATTTGCTTCAAACTTTACTATAGGAGAAATTCAGGAATGTTCCAGTCTTCCCCCCCCCCCAAGACTTTACTGTGTTCCCAGAGTCTTATGCATTATCAGAAGAATAATAATAATACCTAGAAAGGATAAATAGGTAATTGATCATCTTGATCAATGTACTTATTCTATGTTATTGTTTCAAATATCTACTTTCCTGTGACAGGGTATACAGTCCATCCCATCCCACTGTTTTGTGACTTACCCTGCCTCTGTAGGAGTCAACTTGCATTATCACTTACTTTGAATAATGCATATGAGCAAAACTGACTTTGTGTCCAAGAAGAAGGCTTAGTCACTGTGTGTTTCTACCAGTCACTTTGCTCATTCTGCCTGCTACAAGAACAGACTATCACACTTAGTTACCACTTCTTCAGCCTGAATGATTGGATAGGTCATGGAGACAAGATGGAGCAGAGACACAGCCAACCTGCAGATGGAACAGAGTACAGTGGACCTACAGTCTAGATGAAACACACTGTCACATAGATCTTTGTTTTGTCAGCCACTGAGATGCATGGTGGCTGTTGTTATACAGCATAAACTGGCCAAAAGTTAATAAAATGACCAGTATGACTCTATATTATAACTCAGTTCACATAATAAACATGGTGGTTCAGGAGCTCTATCCAGGGGAATATCTAGTGGCACACAATTCAGTTGAGTTTGTTTGCTTACTTCAAGCAGAAGCTGGAATAAAAGTGGGTTGTGATGACAGTATTGCCAAGTTTGGATAAGAGAAACAAGTAACTCAGTTTTATCTTCGTCCTTATCATCATTTATTTGTTGAGTACTTACTATGTGCAAGGTACTGTGCTATATTGTAGATACTGGCTCTGCAAAGGAGTATAGGATATTGTCTGCGACCTCTAAACTTTTAGGGTGCAGTTGGGGTAAGTGGGATGTGATTTTCATATGAGAGTTAACATGTGAACTATATAGGTAATACATAGGATAATAAATCCAAAAATGGGGTATCATTTTATTTTATGTCACTAGATTAATGTTTGGCTTTTTCTCCTCTGGAAGGTATAGGATGTATTTCTTTTAATTTGTATCCCCCTTTAGGGTTCTGTTGAAGTCAGTTTATACTGACTTGTAAGAGCCAATTACACAGTTCCCTTTCTAGCTCAAGGTTCTGAGACACCAAATGGTAGTTTTAAATAAGTCATCATGGAAGTATTTATACCATGTACATCAGCAAATATAAAAATAAGGGTTTAGTTTTCTTTTTGAGCTCCAGGTTATATCCACTGTCCTTATTTTACTACTACCCCCCCAACTAATGTATGAAGTAAAGGATTAAATTGAGTTGAATTTTTCCCATAGATAACTGAGAGTATTTGAAATCAGGAATAATGTTTTCAGGAACAGTTTTAAGGATATTAATCTAGCATTCACACACAGGAAATCAAGAGCTGAAAGATTTAGTAGATAGCTAATGGCTATGAGTTTCTTAAGGTAAACTAGGAACAAGGAATTAAGTTCTTGAAGTTGAGTGGTGATAGTATAAATAACAGAAAAATTTTGTCAAAGTACCTTTTAATTAAACAGAAAAATTACATCAAAGTACCTTGATTTTGGCAAAGGTTAGGATTACAGGTCCTTAGTATATGCTCTTTAATTATTGAATTATGAATGAAATAAAAAATTGGTCCACAATTTAAATTTTCTGTTCTTTCCCCCCCCTCTGTTCTTTCTTAGATATTCCTTTATTCTCTTTAACCTATCTTTGTACACACCTATTTCTGATTTTATGTTGCTCTTTTCCCCCCATCATTCTATTTTTCCTGACTTAAGTCTTAGAGACTTAGTAACCAACCACTCTTAGTAGCTGCCTGGAAACTTGGATAACAAAATATTGTTGCAGGTGGAATGATAGATCTATTCCTCCCAGAGATTAGTTGCAATACAGGTTATTTGTGAAAAATACTTCACACTCTCAGCATGCTTATTTATCTTATTTCAGTAACATTTTATAGATGAAAGCAACAAAATGAATGAAATATTAGCCACCTTTAAAACTTGCAGCCTGCCCGTCAAATTAATTGCATAACCTAAACACCAAATTCATTCCTTTAATTGAAAGTCTTATAGGCACCACATTTCAGCATATGCCATAGTTAGTGATCAATTGTTGCCATAAATGATTTAACATTTGTATACACATGAGATGACAAGCCATAATTCATGGAAATGCCAATGCTGTGAAATAACCATAAACAGTGATAAATGTGCTGTCAATTTCTGTATAATTACTCCAGATCTATCATGCATGTTTGGTGTGTTGAAATGCATTAGTGCATAACAAATGTGCATCATCCCTGTGATCAATACCCTATTTCGGATGAAAGTGTGTTACTGTATAATTATCATGTTATTCTTTCTGATGACTTTTCTGTCCGACTATGATGCATTTCAATTTAAAAGTAAAATCGCAGATTGTCTACCTGGATTAGAATGACTATGTGGATCATAATCAGCAAATATTTGATACATGCAATTTTAATTTAGACATTAATTATGGCTTGTGCCTTTATTTATATGTTAGGTGATTTAATTTGTCCACTTGAAATAGTCTCCTTTGAATATATTGCGCCCCAAATAAATCCTACCCCTTGAGCTTTTGCTTTGAAAACTTGATTTTATGGGGAGGGAAAAAAGAGAAAAGGGAGATGTTGCTTTGGCCTTGTCTTCCTTTCCTTATCTTTCATTTTACTTTTACTTCCTTGATTTTTTTAATTTCATGTTTCTGCGGTAGTATCTTCTAGGTTAAAGAATGAGGTCAGTGAGGCAGGACGAGTAACAGGCAATTTAAAACTACTTCTCTGACAATCAAAAAAGATAGTTTTTGTACATTCAGACCCTTTAAGTGTATTCAGATTGTTTCTAGAAAGAAGGGATATAACCCCTCATTTTTGCAGGCATCCTTAGCCTAGTCGTGTTTTTGTACAGGGTCAACAGGGTACCCTTTTGTCTTTGCTCAGCACCCCCAAAGATCCATGGCAGGGAGTCACTGGTAATCTGGCTTCTCAGGCTTCCAGACTGTCACTCAGCTGGCTGACCCCTCAGCACTTGCTCTCTCAGGGTTGCTCTGTCGTTCGCTTCTTGCATAAGAAATCATTTTGAGAAGTCATATAGCCTTAGTTTATTTTCGAAAAAAAAAAAATCATTCATTGAGAGACCAGTATTCTAACAAAGGTTTAACTGACTCCCCACTTGCAAGGGGTGGGTTAATTTATGGTCAGAAGGAAAACTGACACAGGAATGAGAGACTTGAGAAGCCTGTAGGACTTCTCCCAGACTTATGAATTGGGGGCTCCTGGAGTCTCTCTGGATACAGGGGGGTGCTTTCTCAAGGTCTACTGCAAAGCATTTGTATCAGTAGTGTGTTGTTCTGCAGTTCTCTGGTCTCACTGTGACTTTAATCAACTCTTTTGGGCCAAGAGAATTTTCTTTAGCCAAATGACAACACAAACTAGATTCGAAGACATAAAGACAACTCCCCTGGGCTAACTATTCATCAGTAGCAGTTTTGAGAACTTCCTGACCTCCAGAGATCTCTCCACTCACCTTTCCACACCTGTGAGCTTATCTTTCCACACTGGTTGCTTATCTTTGCCTTACAATTCTCTGGAATATGAGCCACACTTTTCCTTTTACTTCAGTGCTCTTTAAACTTCTCATGACCAAGTGAATTCATTATCTGAATTCTTCCTTCCATTTCCTATCACTTCCCAATATGAAATTTAAAACAGGCCCTTAAGACTTCTGACCTGATGTCTACCCTTCTGGTTTTTCTGTCCTATGTATTGGCTGTGTTCTAGATCTTCAGTCTTGTGTCTGAAGATGAACAATTCTTTGCAGTTTTCCCTTTGTTAATTTCGATTCATCTTTCAGAAAAATCTTGGTTCAGGCATCCCTTTCTAAGAAAAGTTTTTCCTGATTATTCTGGCTGGGTGAAATCTTATCATGTAATTACTCCATTGAAATTTTTGATTTGTTTGATCTTCCTTCTCCAGCAGATTGTAAACTGCTCAATGGCAGGGATGATGTCTATTCTTTTATAATACCAATTAATATGTTCTCCTCCTTCCTCCAATATTTATGTGTAAAAGTGTGTGTGTGTGTGTGTGTGTGTATTTAAAGAATTGATAGGTTGATGAATGAATGAGTGAAAAATAATTACAATCTTTCAATTTCATTGCAAAATCATCTAATCCTAAATACAAGAATGACAGAAAATGCCAAATATGGGTATCAGTAAGACAGAGAATGACTTTGCAAGATAATTTCAAAATTTCTTCTCTACAACATCCCTAAAGCTACACTATAATGCATTTAGAAATCAGAATGTGCAAAGACTTTCCTATATGTTATCTTATTTAATTCTAAAGGAACTTTTTCAAGCGCAGCATCTGAAACTGGAATGTCTGACGCATAGAACAGTTCTCTTTCCAAAAATACAAAGCTGTTACTGTTTCCAGTATAAAACAATGTAATGTTCTCAATTTAATATTGAATTTAATGAAGATTACCAGTCACATTTTATTTTATGTGTATTTTTTTCATTTCTGTAAAATGGGTGAACTTTGATTCTAGTGAATTTTTGTAATTGAACTTTTTTTGTGGGAAGATATTAATAGAGGTGGTAGGGGACCCAGAGCATGCCACCCCAAAATATGCCATTCCAGCATATCGATTATTTTGAGACTAAAGTCACTTAGCAAACAACAGATGCAAGAAGGACACCTTGACTTTACTTTTCCTTCACGAAAGGAAGTGAAAAGCTGCCCTCGCTCTACCAGGAAGGAAGACATTCTTATTACCAAAGACAGACAGTCAAGGTCAAGAAAAGTCTGTAGAAACAGACCTTCGTAAACTAACCCTGATCTTTCTAGTTTTCCACCATTAACTGCCCCTAGCCCAGACCAATTTGTCTAATCTAGCAAGTAGCATTTGACTTCAGCTGCTGCTTTCAGTTTTCATTTTTCTTATGAGGCTTTCACGGACACATGAAAACTACACAGTAAAATTTATATGTTTTTTCTCATGTTAATATGTTTTGTTAGCTCATGTTTTTCTCATGTTAATCTGTTTTGTTTGCTCAATTCTTAGGCCCAGCTGGAGACCATTGACAGGGTAGAGGTGAAAATTTCCCTAAAATGTTCAATAAAACATGGGAATGTTTACCTGAAATGTCAGTTTTTGTGACATTTCTCCCTCACACTGCTATAAACTAACAAACCACAGCTGTTTCTCATGACATAAAATGGAAACATTTCACTTTTAATTTAGAGATTTCAAACATTGGTATGTCGAACATTTTAGCTGTGGTGGGCAGATTATGCTGTTCAAGAAGACAGAAGGTGAGACACAGAGCCAGGCATTTCTAAGATGATTTAATCAAATTGACACAAATCTGTGGGTAATATTTGTCTTTGTTCACTCTTTGTGGTCTAAGGAAATTCACATAGCAGGAAAAAAGCTGTGACTGAACATGGGATTTCCAGACATTTGGCCAAACACTATTCTGAGTATGTCTGTGAGGGAGTTTCTGGATAGATAAACATTTGACTCTATAGACTGAGTAAAGAAGATTGCTCTTCTACATGTGGGTGGGTCTCATTCAACCAGTTAAAGATCTGAATAGAACCAAAGGTCTGAACACAAGTTCCCTCTACCTGAGTGAGGACATCAGTCTTTTCCTGTTCTCACACTTGAGCTGAAAATCTGCTCCTCTTGGGTCTTGAGTCTCACAGTTTTCACATTGGAAATAATTGACTTTTCTTAGGTATTTGGATGCAGGGTAGCTCTGGAATTACACCTGGAATTACCTCTGCTTGGTCTCCACCAGTGGTTCAGATTTATCCATCAACATCAAATCAAAGTGATATTATTCATGTTGGTTAGGTATTACACACAGAAAGAGCTGTTAGGTTGTTAATATACAAAGCACTGACTAATTTACAAAAGTATTCAGTTGAAAGGTAATGGTAAGTGAGCTGACAATATTAAGAGCAATGTGAAAATGAAATTTGGAGCATGAGTCCTAGATGTTTTTATCTGGGAAAAACTTTGAAGATTTTGGTGAAAAGGACAAAAATGACAGACACAGAGCAGAAGGATGACAAACCATTGAGTGAGCAAATTTGATTAAATAATTATTTTTAGTCAACTTGAAATGGAATGATTTTCATTGCATAGGTGTAACTTGTTAAAAAGCAAATAAAACCCAAAGGGGACAAAAGCAAAAGGATGGACTCAAAGCATTGTGAGAGGTGAGAGTGGGTTAAAGCATCACTCGTGGTCTCCCTCGAACAACTTTTAAGTCAGCACAAGGATAACCAGGAACATGGCTTGAATCACCTTCTCGAGGGAAGCTGTGAGTTAAGTCTGTCCAGTCTCACCATTTCTCATGATTAATTGCCCCTCGAAGATAAAGATGGCTAGGAAAAAGGGCAGAAGTGGGAAGTTTACATTAGAGCATTATACTCTGTATGGAGTAGAAGAAGAAAGAAGAATGAGTAGGATAGAGGTATATATGATTATTCATTGAGGAAGAGACATGTAACCTTGAACACTTGACTTTAGTCCTTCTCATATAACCAGATGGATGCAACAAGGCATTCACTTAACCGTTGCCCTGGCTTCTGGTATGAAAGAGGAGCCTCCTTTATAGCCGTGTTCTCCAGAAGAGCATAGGAAAGGCCAAAATATTTAGTATAAATGATTCTATTGCAGCTCTTGCCAATTTAGAAAAAAATCAGTCCAACTAATTAACTGACTGAATTGAAATATACATTTGTCAAACAATTGGTTGCACTTCTTTTGCATGAAGCTAAAATCAGTGTTTTTTCAGTGTTGGAGGAGAGTCTGTGCTTAACTTCCTTGTTGACACCAAATTCCCTGCTATTCAATACATTCTACATTTGTTTTCTACTATAAAAGCAATACCTTCTCATTAAACAAAAGTTTTGGAACCCAGAAAAGTAGAAAATGATTAAATATCACAGTTCTATTATTTAAAGCTATACAGTTATCCATATTTCACTTATATCTGTACATACTTTGAAAAGCATGCACTTTCTTGGCTTAACACTATAATTTATATTTTAATTTGATATGTTCCTTTACTTCTTAACTGTATGTCCTAATGTTGTCATGTTCCCCCTAGATGGTCGTATCATTAACACTTTGTGTGCCGGTGCCCTTTAAATTTACCAGCCCTTGGGGCCAGCCATTTTCTGTGCCACCGTATGAATGGTAGAAGCATTCACTACAACACACACAACTCCTGAACTACTAGATATTAAAAAAAAGGTAATATCTCTCATAAAACACCTTACACTTTCACCAAAACAATGTGTACAGCTTCTAGACTGAGTACGATCAAAGAAATAGCTCCTAATAGTTCCAAATAAATCCACCGTGGTGTGAAAAACTGGAGACTAGATGAACACGTATTAATACGTGAGTGCCCACCTGATACTGGTGACAAAAACACGTACTACTACATGAGCGGACCACAAGGTGTTAACTCTTGGTTCACAAAATCATCTTTAATTTATGGCACTAAGTTGTTTTACTATAATTTGCACAGGATTAAAGTCTCTATATATAATTCTTTCATATGATTGAGATTATTTTCTAAGGGTTGACTTCAAGATACAGATCATTTTCCAATTACTTTGTAAATAGTTGCTATTTTTATATCATCCTAAAGCCCTATATAGTCCTACACCTTAAGAACTATTAGACTACAAGGTAGATAGAATTCTTAAAGCTTTTGAGATGATAAAATATGTCCTTTTCATCGAAAGGCAACTAGTTTTTTCTTTTTCCAGTTGTTACTTATTTTTTTTATTGAGCTAAAGTTGGTTTACTGCACTGTGTAGAATGTAGACACCTGCAGGTGTTAGTATACCACCCACACTTTCAAGCCCTCCATTGTCCTCCACCACAGTCCAGTGTGCCCCTCCCCACTTTGCTGCTCCTTACTTCCTCCCCCATTCATAGCCTCAATTCTATAGTTAGTTCTCTAGTGCTTGTTATCGGGTTTGCAAGTTCTTATTTAAGAAATAGTAAGAGCGTTCTTATAAAAGTTGGCAGTAAAGCAAAAATATCTGCTAACATCATTATTATTTATTTTTATTTTATAATATTTATTCATTTATGCACACAAGAACTGGATGTAGGTCAGAGATGTGGGTGGCGAGAGGATTCAGCAGAGACAGAGCAGGGAGCAGAACAAGTGGATCTACTGAAATACACTGCTGAGGGGAGCAGCAGGCGAGTCAAGAGAAGTCTGCTGTGCCATGTGGGAATCTCCCTAGCTGGGGATTGAACTCGTGCTTCAGTGGCTGCAGACAGCTTAAGAGGCCTAGACTTAACCCGTCTCGCCACCAGGGAGGCCCAACATCATTATTATTTAACAATGCTCTGGAGATACTAGCTGACATGATTGGTTAGGAGGTATATCTTTGGACTTGAGATAAAAAAATTAAAAAGGAGTTGCAAAGGTATTTTCTCTTTGTATGCATTATTCATGTCATATTATATATAAATATCCTATTGATTCTGTTTATCTAGAGAACTCTGACTAATACTGAGATGGTGGGGAAATAATGTTTTTGACGTGCTCTTTTTCTGCTCTCTGATATGTTCTCATTCCTGCTAATTAGAAGTTAGAGAACAGGAGATAAGTGTACAGTTAGTACACAGTAGGGGAAAAGGGTGGAGAATTAGCTGAAAAGAACAAACACAATAAGCAACAGACAGAAAAAAGCAACTATTATTTGAAGCCAGTAAATTGTGTACGTACATACCCAAGTAATATACACACAAAAGACAACAGTTCAAAAGGGCATTGGTCTGAATTCAGATAGGTCTTTCTCCTCCTCCCTCCGAGTTGTATTAATGACTAGTAATTGACATATCATTGTACAAATTTAAGGCATTCCACAGGATGGTTTGATTTCTTTATATTGTGAAATGAAAACTACCTTTTAATGCAAATGGTCACTTAATACCAACAAATCCTCTCAGGAGAAAATTTTCCTACAGCTTGGTTATGCTGTAATTCCCTCCCCCTAAGGAGTATACTGTAAAAATACATTCTGTTGCCCTTTGAAATATACAGCAATGTTTCCTAAAGTCTAAAGGATGCTATAACAATTCAAAATGTCTGCATGTAATATGTATTTCAGAGAGATTTTGATTGTTATTGAAGGTGTTCAGGGCAAGTTACTTGAATTTAAGGCATTTGGAAAACAATAGATGTAAGAGGCCACCCAGAGCTTCCTTTCTCTTCCCTAGAAGGGGAAGATATTTTTAAGAAGATTTATTTATTTATTGCATAGAATGCTGGGGTGTAGGCCAGAGGTGTGGGTGTGTGTGAGAGGATTCACCAGAGAGAGAGAGTGGGGAACAGAACAGGCAGAGTGACTGAAATATACTGCTGAGGGGAGCAGCAGGCGAGGCAGGAGAAGTCTGCTGCGCCCTGTGGGAAGCTCCCTGTCTGGGTATCTATCTTGTGATGCAGTGGCTCTGGATAGCTTCATAGTGCTGCCACTTAACCCGTTGTGCCACCAGGAAGGCCCAGAAATGGGAGATAAAATCCCCACATGAAAGAGAAACAGCATCCTTATTACAGTGATGGGAGTGCAGGCTGAAGATACCTGTACAAACAGACCTTGTTACTCTTTGTTTGCTCTGATTATAAGTACTTTGGTCACTTCTTTGACTCTTCATCGTTCTTGTGAAGGTTTCCATGTACATGAAAATAGATTTCATGTAATTTTCCCTGTTAAGTATCTTATGCCAGTTCAAACTGGAAATCCTAAGAGGATAGGGGGAATTTTTTACCTCCCCGATGTTATCCTCATTCCAGCATGCTGCGTCTGACCTTGGCAAGTTTACTTGCCCTATGTCTTTATCATCATTTTCATTATCACTAAAATAGAAAGACAGAAACTAACCCAGAGTATGAATGAGCTAGGTAAATATACCAGCTTAGTGAAAATCAAATGGTAGTGACCGCTTTGTGATTAGATGTGTAGATTACAGATTAGGGGGAATGTGCATCTGTGGAGATATATAGTGAAGAAAGAGAAAGAAAATAGGATGGTCAGTGAAGGCACTAAACTTCCTGTAACAATAGAGTTGGACTTGGTTCTTGGTTTGACTTAGTCAAGTGGAGTCATTGTTTGCTTTCTGTTGTCGTTCAACTCAATTTATTGCTCTAATCCTCTCCTACCACAAACATATCTCATTATAGGTCCGTGTGTGTGTGTGTGTGTATGTGTGTGTGTGTGTGTGTGTGCATGCATATGTGTTTCTGTGCCTGAGTGAACACAGATGAGCTCTTATAATTTACATAGAAATATACAAGGTCAAGTTTCACTGGCGTGACCACACAGTCATGCTTCACCATAGAGGAAAGAAAATAAAGAAATCAGTGTGGGAACTCTGATTCAGTGTAGAAAACATTACTGTAAATATCGTTCTTAGGTAGACATATTTAAATATGATTGGAGACTCAAATAAGCCTTAACACAGTGAGTATACCCTTCCCTGCCTTATTGTAAAGACTGGAGAACTACATAGTTTTGTTAGTGATGAACTTTTACGTTCAGAGAGCTACTAAACTACGACAGTACAGATGGAGTGGTTGCTGTTCAGCAGGAGGAAGATGGCAGAAAGAATTTAAATGATCTGGAAAAATTAGAATTGATTGTATGAATGCAGAAGAGAGCAATTCTGAAGATGCCGGCTGTGGTGTTTAAACAAATAGCAAATTCTTAAATCAGATTTATAATAGAGCCAGCAAATGACATTCACATGCATTTGTGTACTTGCATGTGTATGTTGTGTATGAGTGTTTGTTGGGGGGGGGAGATTTACAGATAGACATAGATACTGAAAGAAATTAAGACACTGAAAGTAGAGAGAGACAAGGAGGTAGAGAAAGTCAGTGAGAAGAACGAAAGAAAGAATATGCAGGAGAAACAGAGAGAAAAGAGGAAGAATGAGGTAAAATGAGGCAGAAACATCTAATGTCTGAAGTGAAATTTAATAAGAAAAAATTGGGCCTGGTTCTTTAAAGAAGAAACAAGATTATGCCTGATATGGATTTCTTTGCATTGTGAGAACTATTATTTCTTGAATTTTAGACTCAAAATTCTAAAGTTGGAGGTTCTTGAATGCCTGAAGTTATATGTCATGTCTTCATGTGTGTATATGTGCATAAATACAGATGTCCTGGGATCCACAGCTGTCATCAGATTCTCAGAGGCATCTACTAGGTAAATGGTGAGGAAGAGATTAACCTAGAGCCACTCTCTCCATTTGGGCGAATGGGACTGTTGACAGTGCACTCAGCTCAAATCTTTGTGCCCATAAATAGCCATGTGGTGCTATGTGTTAAAGTCAGTGCTAGTGTGAATGTTTGTGTGTATGTGTATGTGTATATATATGTGTGTGTGTATATACATATATGTGTATGCATATACACACACCCATGTATCTAACTTCTGGGTGGAAGGTCTTTAACTTAGAGACCTGTGTGTGTGTGGCAGGGCAGAGTGTGTTAAAGAGTAGGCACAGTACTTTTTCCTCCGTGGCCCTGAAGTGTGGGAGGGACCCTGTACTACATGGATTTGGATTTTTTACAGGGAACAAAGTCTGTACAGAATCATCTGGAGAGAGAGTGGCATTTCACTTTTGTTTACACACTGAGCTTCTAATTAGGAAGGGCAGAGATAACCTACTTTTGGAGGATGAAAGAAGATCAATGCATTTTTTTTTTAATTTGAGGACTCATTTGTCTGCTGGTTACAAGGCCAGAGAAGAGACAGAGGAATAGTTCTGGAAGTGTCTAATCAGTTGTTCTGCCTGAAAACCTTATAATATCAAGGCCCATCGAGGGTCCAGCCCATCCGTGGGTGGCCAGTTGTCTTTGTTAGATGACTTTTCCTTTCTCTTACTGCCTTATGCTTGGCAATACCCATGCTCCCTTAAGTTAAAGGAGAGGTAACATAACTAAACTTTTGGAGTCTTTCTTCTTTTCAGCAGTTCTGAGAAAATTAGAGAAAAGAGGGTGACACTGCTTAAAATGAGGTTTCTGATTTGTTCATGTATAGATAAAATCCTATTAGTGATAAATAAGACAAGCTAAAATCTTGTTCTGTGTTCCATTCTTGTTTGGATTTTGTCATTTTTATAACTACAAAAGCTCTTGTGAGGCAAGCGTTTACATGATTAAATAAACAGATGTGAAATGCAGAATTTCAGATGCTACTTTCCTTTTTCAAGAAGTGAAGTTTCTTTAAAATATAGCAAAAGCAAGGCAGCCTCAAAGGAGACACTGGGAATTGGCCAAGGAAATGTTGACAGAGGTGGAACCAGGGCCTAAAAATTAATTGGCAAACAGTGAACCTACATTTCATTTTTACTTACAAAACATATGAAGAACAATAAAATATGCATAATAGAAGACTAATTTTAAAATTACGCATTTTCTTATCACTCTCATGTTGTCACATGTAATGGTACTTCATTCCCCTTCATGGCTGAATAATATTTCATTGGTTGGATGTACCACCACTTGTTTAACCTCTCACTAGCTGATGGGCATTTGGGTTGCTTCCACTTTTTGATCATAACGGTAGATTTTAAGGAGGACAGTGACATGGCCTGATTTATTCATTGAGAGGATTCTCTGGCGGTTGTCTAGAGAATGGATTGCAACAGGGCAAAACCTGAACCATAATATAGTCATGCAGGCGAGAGATAATGGGAGAAACTGAACTTAGGATATAAAAAAGGCAGCGCTAGATCTCATTATTACTGTTATTATTACACTACAGAAAAAATCAGAATTTAGGAAATATGAAGTAGACTTATTTCTATACTATTATCTGGTTATGTTAAGATTTTTTTGTTAATATCTGACTATACCAAAGATCCATGATTAGCAAACGATAGTTTCCGGACTGAATGAATTTTGTAAATAAAGTTTTTTGAAATATAGCTATCCTCATTCATTTATATACCCCATGTGGCTACTTACGCATGATAACAGGGGAGTTGAGAAGTTGCATCAAAGATGTTATGGACAGCAAAGCCTAAATATTTTTTATCTTACTCTTTACAGAAATAGCTTTCAGACCTTGCTGAAGAGAATTTTCTCTACTTTTTATTATTTAGCTTGTAAGAAGAATTTGGAACGGAAATAATAGAATTACAAAATTCTCAGGCAGCTCTTGGATCTCTCAGTATTCTAGCTTGGTAAATTTTTTTTCACCTTTCGGTAGCATATGTTTGCTTTAAGGCAGTTATAAAAATCAAAATTAATGCAAATCAAGTATCACAAAGATTATATGTCTTAGACGAAACATTAGTGATCATCTGGTCTAGCTTTATTATTTTAGAGAAAAAAACAGAACTCCATGGTCCTTATGTCACTAACTCAGTGCCATACAGTCAATTAGTTACAAAGAGAAACTTCTGCTCTCTCACTTGAATGCATTTTCTATCACATCCCAAATGTACTGCTTAAAAATACATATAGAGAAATTTGGCCACCACAGGTATATACTGGAGATTTCCTTTATAAGTTACTCATTTTCTATATCAAACTTAAAGTTTCTAATATTTATTTATTTTAAAGCAGGTTGCTGTTCATTTTATAAAATGATCGAGTATATTTGATTTCTAAAACTTATACTATGAAAATTTTCTTTTTAAAAATTTTGTTAAAAAAGATTTATTTATTTATGCATACAAGAAATGGGGTGTAGGCCAGAGGTGTGGGGTGGTGAGAGGATTCACCAGAGACAGGGGGAGCAGAACGGGCAGATTGACTGAAGTACACTGCTACAGGGAGCTGTGGGAGAGGCAGGAGAGGTCTGCTGTGTCATTTGGGAATCTCACTGGCCGGGGATCGAATTTGTGCTGCAGTGACTGCAGACAGCTTCCTAGGCTGTGACTTAATCCGTTGTGCCACCAGGGAGGCCCCACTATGAAAATTTTCAAACATGTATAATAGCAAAGATAATTGCCTAATGAACTTGTGCGCCTGTCACTCAGCTTCACCAAGTAAGCTGAAGTCCATCTTGTTTCATCAATTATCTCACCTAATCTCCTACCCTACCACCTGTGTTGTTTTGAAGAAAATCTCAGATACCTCATTTTTTCTTTATACATTCTAGTGTTTATTTCTAAAAGGTAAGACTTTTTAAAGAATCACATTCTAAAAACTAACAAAAACTCTTCAGTATCGCAATATCAATGTTCCAACAATCCAATTCAGTCAATGTTTAAATACCCCAATTGTCAGATAAAATTTGGAAGTTAATATGTAGATTCCCTACTTGTTAAGGAAACTTGGACATTTGTCCTTGGAGTGTCTCATTTTCTGCATTTTACAATGACATCCTGTTAGTGGAATGATTTAATTGAAATAATTATCCTTGAATTAATATAAACAATATTTATGTTTAAACAATATTTAACATAGCTTAAGATTCTTTGGAGTAACACATTCATTGCTTAAAATGTATTCTGTTGCAAGTATTCATACGCCTACACATACCCTTTAAACTCAAGCCAGATCAGGCACTCCCCTGCTGGAACAACTCATGGGTTTCCTACTCCTTTCAGAGTAAAAGATGCCACCTGCCTCTGTTCTCAAAAAAATACTACATGATTTTTCCTTAAACTAGTTCGCTAGCCTTCTATTATTTCTTCCTTTATTCATTGGGCTCTAGCCACTGACTCACATTCTTGTTCCTTTAAGCCTACGTCACTCTGTTTTCTCAGGGAGCCGTTCTCTTTTCTGGGAAAGTTCATCTCCCAGACACCTGTGTTGCTCATTCCCTCTGTGGGATTGGTTTTCCCAAAAGGGTCAGATAGATTTTTCTCAATATGCCCCAAATAGGTCTCTTCCAGGGAGTGTCGCCAGTAAGATGGGAAACTAAAGGTCAACCAAAAAGACCCAAGGAGCTTGGAGAAGTCTTACCATAACCTAAAGAATGCAGATTATTTTAAGTTAAATGCAGTAAAGGATCTACAGGCTAAAGAGAAGATTTGCTCTGATCTCATTTGTTTGCCTTTTCTCTAATCAAACAAGCAGTCACTTTTCTGACCTAGAAGAATGTAGGTTGGGGGGCATCAACCAGGTGTAAATTCATAGGTGAACATGTCCTCCTTATCTGAGAAACTGATCTTACTCTGAGAGTGAAAGAATGAGGGTATCTTCTTGTTGGTGAAATCCCCCACTTCCTTCTTGAGACCCCAAAGTCCTCAAACACAGGATGAATATCCCAGATCCACTCCACTTTATCACCATGTAAATTCTCTACAGGTATGCTATGAAATTGACTTTTCCTTGCTAACCTGTCTGATGCTGTTTTGATTTTTTTGTCCTGCCTGAGCAGAACCCAGAGGGGCAGGAGATTTCCTACTGTGCCCTGAACACCCTTTTCCCAGATATTCTCATGACTTGATCCCTCACCTCTTTAGGGTCCTAGTTATCACCTCAGTGAGGTTCTCCATAACCAATAGATTTATTTATTTATTTATTTAAAAGATTTATTTATTTATGCACACAAGCTAGGGTGTAAGCCAGAAGTGTGGAGTGGTAAGAGGATTCACCAGAGACAGAGTGGGGAGCAGAACAGGCAGATCAACTGAAGTACACTGCTGAGGGGAGCAGCGGGCAAGGCAGGAGAGGTCTGCTGCGCCATGTGGGAAGCTCCCTGGCCAGGGGTTGAACTTTGTGCTGCAGTGGCTGCAGATAGCTTCATAGGCTGAGACTTAAACCCTGCGCCACCAGGGAGACCCCAACCAATGGATTTTAAATAACCATCTCTCTCCAACACTTCCCACACCCTTTCTCTGCATTATTGTCTCCATAGCATTTATTTTATCTTATGTATTATAAATGTTTTTATTTAATTAATTGCCAGGCTCCTTGCATTAGAATGTAAGTTCAGTGAAGTTAGGGCTTTTAGCTGTGTTGCCCATTTCTGTATCCCTGGTGGCTAGGACAGTGCCTGGTTCATGGTCATTGAATATTAGTTGAAGGAATAAATAAATATATGTGAATATCCATGTGTATGCATATGTATTTCTTTAGTAAAATTTTGTAAAAATGAATATTGTTTAGTCAAGATCTGAGTTCTTAGCTATTTTCCTATTCAAGTTCATTTTCTAAAAGAAAATGTAGACATGCCCTTAATTTTACCTTTTGATACTGGGAACTATAAGAATTTAGGCTAAGCCTTAGTATACTCTTCCTTGCTGCTTTTCCTTTTTTTCTGGACTCCAATCTGCACCTCCAATCTATACCACCTGAGATACAGATTACTCATAAAGCCAAAGGCACTCTCTGAAGAAAAGAGAAGGAGAAATTGAACATGAAAGAGCAAAACATTCTACAGTCCCCTCTCTTGTGGGTCTTCACAGTCTTTGATAGTGGTTATATAGTGGTAGAGAAGGAGGAGAATATCCACCAATGTTCGCTTCAGTTTTCCTCTTGATAATATATACTTTGTTATTATCCTGGTATCATAAGATGTACCTCCCATTTGCCTAACTCAATCTCTCTCCTATACCATCTGCCTATGATGCTTTTCGGGGTGTTCTCATTAGGTCCTCCTAATGAAGTGGGAGGGTGTGAAGTCAACATCAGGCTAAAGAATTATCTTTTCAATTCTAGGTAAGAAAAATTGAGATTCAGGGGCCCATAAATTTCAGACTTTCTGTCGTCTTCTTCCAGTATTCTAACTTTGTTCACTGTCAACTTTTGTAATTCTGTTTATTGAAATTAGATCTCCATGGATATTTTACTATGAACAAATGCTCTTTTAACTTGAGAGTATAGCTGATAATCACAGAGGATATTAACTTGATTGGTAAGATATTTGCTGTTTCTTCATAGTTTGGGAACCCCAAAGTGGGAACACATACCACATGGCACTGAATAAATATTGATTAGACTGATGAAAAGAAATATTTTATGAACATAAAATATTCAACAGTAATTAAACTAGTAGCTTCATTTCAGACAGAGAACAAGGTATTCAACTTATGATTAAATTTTAAAAGAAGCTTTAGGCAGAAAAACGAAAAGGCTCCCAAACTAATTTTATTATGCATATTGAACATCCACTAATTTATTTACTCATTTATTCAACAAACACTTGTCAAGAGCTACCATATTCCACGCATTATTTTTGGTACTAAATGTGCAAGATGAGTTAAGCATATTCCCCATTCTTACAGAATTCTGTCTAGTTGGGAAAGCAGGCAACTCAGTCATCAAGTACAATGTAGTATGATACATACTATAATAGCGATCACAGGATGTTATTTTACTGTAGCTAAGTAGTACTAACTCAGTTTAGAGTAGGTAGTCAAGGAGGTGATTCTTAAGCTGCATATTATATGTTGAGTAGAAGGTATAATGATGGATAAGGGAAAGGAGAGGATTCAAAATTGTTCTTTCAGCATAGGATGCAGTAGTATGAAACACAACTGGACTTCTTGGAATAGGAAGTATTTTGGCTGGAACTTAGAGTAATTATTGAGCTATGTTTTAAGCTGTGGCTGGAAAAGACGAGGGCACATCATGGAAAGCTTTGTATATCATGGCATGGAGCTAGAATTTCATCATCAAACTCTGGGTTACCTTTAAAGATTGTAATGGTAGGGGTGGGTGAAGACAGAGAGGATGTGATTTTAGGGATTGGGTTAAATGACAGTAGAAGCTGAGAGTAAGTCTGAAGAATGGTGGCAGTGAACATTGGAGAAGGATTTTAGAAGTACACTTGACAGTACTGATGGTTGTAAATGTAGGGTTGGGCAAGCAAAGAGAGAGGGAGAACAAGAATAGGTCAGAGACATCCAAGGAACAATGGGAATTAAACTGAAGGGGCAATTTTAAGAAGGTGGAGATGACTTAGCGTTACAGAAGTCACAAAGAGTTCAGGCTGACTCAACATCACATATTGATTTATCCATTGGAAATTCACTTATAATCTTTGTCACAGAAGTTTCAGAGGAATGGTTAGATTAGAAGCCAGTTTTCAATGTGTTTGAGGCAAGAATGTATTCAAATTGTGGGTCCCTGTTGGCTGTACAATTGGGGGTTCCTTTATAAGCAAAAGAATATACAATTATGAATTCAGAACCGTATGTAAGGCCTTAAAGGGGTTCATGCAAAGAGGGACGCTGGCCTCTATCTTCATTTGCCTTTAGAATTCTATCTTTAGGATGAAGAATGAATGAATGGAGGTGACGTAACAAGGGCTGGTTTTTTCTTTAAGAATGCTGGCTTTGAACAAAAGAAGAAAAATGGAAAAATCATTGTGTGTGGAGGCAGAGATAAGAGGGCATAGGAGGAGTGGTGTGTGTGTGTGTGTGTGTGTGTGTTCATAGAGGGGCATGAGTGTGCTGGTGAAATGACTTGAGGTGTGGAAAGGGAAACATGGGAGGTAGATAAGATAGCATAAAAGGTAGAACAAACTACGAAAGGTATGGGAGAGATTGGACTCAGGAGGAAAAGAACAATGGGAAAGCCATTTAAGAGATGAATTCATGGAATAACAAGATTCATGGAAGACTAATGTGACCCCCACAGAGGTGGCGATTTTGTCTGGAGGATGAGAGCACAGAATCTCAGTATGGAAATTCATGAAAGTCTTGGGAATACAGTGCTACAAAGTTTAAAGTGTAACTGGGAGGTTCAGATGAAATTCACCTTATCCTACATTATTTGATAACCAGAAGGTCATGGCTGACTTTTATCAAAGACATTTCAGTGGAGAGATAGGAATAGAAACCTAATGACATTGTGTTGAAAACATAAGTGGGGGCTCTGTAGCAGTGGAGGGGTGAGTGTGACCTAAAAATGGGACATGTTTATGAGGAGGAAGGAGACAGGGCAGAAGCCAAGGACCATACAAACAAGATTAAGCAGGGGTTTGATTATTTAATTATTTGAGTGTGTGATAAGACAGACCATGCTTTGTCACCGGAGCATAAACTGTCTCCCTGGCTCTGTCTTTCTCAAGGTGATTGCCTATTTGGAGGCTTCTAAGGCCCCTAGCATATAAACATTACCTGACCCCTGGACAATCCCAGGGATCTCTGAATAGCAGGTTACCTGAGTACCAGAAGGGAGAACTGCCACTATTACTGCAGGATCCTTTACACCACATTTTGTGGTCTTGTTCATATTGTCTGTCCCCCAACTATAAGGCTCTTCTATGAATCCATGGAACCATTGACTAGAGCTTGCTGTGTGACATAGTTGTGCATCAGTAAAAAGACCTATTTAAAAGCAAACGGAAGAATGGGTCTTCAGGGAATACCTCTTAAATACCAAGTATATTTATGTGACACTCAGTTTCCTTGGTAACTCACGGAATAGGAGGCCGGAAGGGCTTATAAGCTTCTTCCTACAGAGGTAGAGGGTGGTAGTTGTGGGAGTTTATGGTTCTTTCTCCACATGGTTGAAATTCACAGAAGGGTTGCTGCCAGCCTACTTTTGTACCTGGGGGGCAGAGAGGCAGTCGTTAAGAGCTAAGAAAGATAATTCTGACTACACCTTTCGACATTCAGTGGTAGGAGAATAAGATCCATGACTTAAGTTATTAGTCACTAGTCAGGGATTTTTCAGACTCTTCTTTTGGAGGAATAGATGATGACTCAGGTAACACTGTAAGATTGAAGAAAAAAGACAGAATTTTCCTACCTGTCATTGACTGAAATTCTAAGGGAAATTTTGAAGCTAAGAAATTCACTGGGAGAAGACAATGTCACTTGAGGAGTTCTTGGAAGTTTTGGCTGTGAGGGCTGAGGGAGTTGAGAAGGAAAAGAGGAGATTGGGCTGTGATACAAGAATTATCTGTGAGGTTCATATGAATTCCATCCACTAGAGAGAAGACTCTGTATGAACTTAGAAAAATAAGAGCTATCTAGAGATGTTTAAAATTTAAAATTTTGAATTTTGCCACTGGGAAAGAATGTTTCAGAATTACATATGAAAGAGGTATAAGGTCACACTGGGAAAATGTGTTCTTCCAGGGATAGAATCCTTCTAGAATGTAAATCTGAAGGGTATAAGGTTTAATCAATTATGATAGATCTTCCTCCCAATCTAGATGAAATAAAAGTTGGACTGTCTTGCCAAAGCTCTATTTCCAGTAAGACGGTGAGCTTCATAGTGCAAGGGATCCTTTTGCTAAAATATAAGTTCCTTGGTAAGTTGCCAGAATATATTACACATTATTGAATTTTCTACAAAGTGAGAAAAATATCCAAGGGAAAAAATAAACTAACAAATATCAAAGTCAATGAAAAGAGAAGTGAGTTATAAAAAAATCAAAGCAAACCAGGGAAAGGTGAAGAATGGTCTTGTGAAGGAAAAGGCCTGTACAGTTGTTGGTGTCTAGAAATTTCAGCCTCTGCTAAATCTGAGAATCCTGCATTAAGCTTCACCAAAGGGAATTTAAATATTTTTATTTAAATATTTCCTTTATGGAAATATTAAATATTTCTTCTATGGAAATCTGGTGAAGCCTGTGGGTTCTTTTACATAAATAGTAATCCCTAATGCAAAAAATAAAAAAATAATAAAATTAAATAAAAAATAATAGAATAATAAAAATTAAAAAACGATAGTATAACGAAATCTAATTATAGAAATAGTTATCAATGCATTTAAAATGTACTTTAGTAATATATATGTTTATTAATTTCAAAAATTAATAACTATAATTTTAAAGTAGTTATATAATTTTAAAGTAGTTATAAATATAAATGATATTTTGAAATTCCTGCAACTACAGAAATATAACATGGAAATATCTGTAACTATTATTAGTCATTAATACTAGTTTGACATCTTTTTACACCTTTGAAAGAAATTAAAATTCATGAGTTAAGTATTCATCTTTAGAAGAGAGTAAAAGAGCAACAACAGAAGGTACCCAAGAAAATATAGCAAGAAGACTATCATTACTTTAGGAACAGAAATGAATGAAAAAAACAAATGAAAGATAAGGAAGTGAATGACAAAATTGAAAAAGGTCAAAAAATAAGCATCTAATGAGAGCAATAAAAGGAAGTAAAAAATATCCAATAACAGATACAGAAAAGTTTTTAATTACAGATAAAGAAGAAATTGCAAAGGTTACAAGAAAATACTGCAGACAAATTTATGTCAATAGATTTGAAAATTTCAATGGAATAATTTATAGAAACAGCATTTGTCCACATTGACTCTACAAGAAATGAAAATTTCTGTAACTGTTAAATGTAAACTGACTAATTTAAATTCTCCCCACAAAGAAAAAATTTAGTTGTATACCACAAAAAATTCTACCAGATTTTCAAAGGATAGTTCAAATATTACCAATCTTCAAAATAATGTTTTCAAAGTTCGTTAACATTGTAGTATTTGTCAGCAATATTATACATCTTCAAAATAAAAGAAAAACAAAAGAGTATTCCTGCAATACATTTTTAGGAAGTTAGTCTAATTTTATTCCAAAATCACACAGGAGCATCTTGAGAGAAAAAAAAAAATAACAGGCCATTTTACCAGGGAACATGAATGTACATATAATGAGCCAGGTATTGGTAAACTATATTTAGCTATGCAGACCAAGGTCATATATTTTTAATAAAGTGTGTTACCCCCCCAGAACATTTTATTTTCTTAAGCTATATAAACTAAATCCATTAGATTAACAGATCAAAAGAGAAACATTTTCTGTAAAGTTAGAAAAATTAATAAAATTCAATAGCATTTATTATAATTATTTTTGAAATTAGGAACAGAAAAATATGTTCTTAACCTGTTTAAAAAAAGCTACCTATTAAAATGTATTTTAAAACACCATTATTAGTGAAGAATAGAAATATTTTCTGTTAAATTAGGAACAAGATCAAAGTAGCCAAGAAAATTGCTTCTATTCAACATTATTTTCTAAGTTTTATTGTCTTAAGTGCAGCCAACATTGTTCAAAGAAGAAAAACAATAGAAGATACAAAAGGAAGAAACAAAATTGTCATTGCTTGCAGAAAATTATTATCAAAATAGAAAAATCCAAAATGTTTTCAGATTTGCTATTAGAATTAATAAGACATTTTATCAATGTTGCTGGCTATAAAGCATTAAAAGAATTTTTAGACACCATCAACAAACAGAAATGTAATTTAAATATGATCATCTCTATAATAGCATGAAAGTAGAAGAACACACAGACATATATCTAATAAAAATGCATCAGACTTTTATGGAGAAAATTACAAAACTTTGAAATATATTAAAGAAGAACTGAATAAATAATGGAAAGTACTAGCACTGAGTTAGAAAATCTAGTTTTATAAGATGCCTGTACTCTACATATTAAGCTAGAGATTCAATATAATTTTAATAAAAATACCAACAGAGACTTTTGAGAAGCATGACAAGTTGATTCTAAAAATCTGAAGGGTAGAAAAATGGCCAAAACTTTCCTGAAGCGTCTGCTCTATAAGATACTGACTTACACATTTGCTGTGCTCAATGCAGTGATGTTTCTGCTTTGTAGACAAACTGACTTGTGAATAAAGATCAATAGACCAGAAGTGGAACCTACATTTGTGACATCTTGATAAACTGCATAGGTAGCAGTGTAGGTCAGTGGGAAAAGAAATACTAATCTGATATCACATTGGGAAAAATGAACTTTGATTCCTATCTCACACCATACACATACAACATTTTGATTTATTTCTAAAAGGCAAAGTCATAAACCTTTTAGGAGATAGAAGATTATTTTCACCTTTATAATGGGAACTGTTTCTTAAACAGAATGCTTAAGAAACATTGTACAAAAGCCATAATAATTAAGACAGCATGGTACTGGAACAAAAACAGACAGAAAGACCAATGGAACCGAATAGAATACCCCGAATTAAAGCCACATATCTATGAACAACCAATCTTTGACAAAGGAGCAAAGAAAATGCAGTGGAACAAGGACAGTCTATTCAATAAATGGTGCTGGGAAAACTGGACAGCCACATGCAAAAAAATGAAGCTAGACTACTACCTCACACCCTGCACAAAAGTCAACTCAAAATGGATAAAAGACCTGGATGTAAGACCAGAAACCATAAAATGTATAGAAGAAAATA
>PVIJ01003589.1:0-132082 GCA_004024925.1 Scalopus aquaticus
GTGGGAGAGAGACAATCAGTGGGGGGGAGGGGGGGAGGAAGGAGCCGGAGGGAGGGAAGGGAAAGGGCACAAAATGGAATAGAAAAGAACACAAGGGACCATGGAGATGGATCACGGGTGAATTGGTGGTGGGCTACCCAAGGGGAATGCAAAATGTAAAAGACATAAATAACAATAAAAATATATATTATATAAAAAATAAAAGTAAAAAAATAAAGACACACATGGAAAAAAAAATAAATTCAATAGGAAAGAGATCTTACTTATTCTGTATATCATGTAGTAACCCTGAAATGGAGTTTTTTTTTTTACCTTAAATGTATTTCTTGGTTCATGTACCCAACACTAAATCAATCATAATGGCCAAAGTGTTACAGGGCAGGAGAGGGATACCCCCGAAACCCCAGATCTGCCCTGTACTAAATGGGTTCTGCCATCCGCCGCATCATTACAACACATATAGGACCTTTTGTGGAAACAGACTTTAATACAATTAGAAAGGACAGAGAAGAAAAAAATATATATATTCTAAGTCAAGCACCCAATGTTAACCAACTCCTCGTGGGTACAAGTCCCCCAAAATGGGATTGGCCCAAAGCAAGTCTCGAAAGCCTGCCACAAGTCTAGAACAGCTTTTGGCAGGGACCCACACACAAGGGTCAGAAACAGCCAGACAATTCTGGGAGGAACCAAAATACCTTTCGGCAGGGACCCATACAAAAGGGTCAGATACAGTCACAATTCTGAGAGGAACAAAACAAAATGAAAACCAAAATCAACACAGCCATCATTAACCTCCCCACGGGTCTCTCACCCATATCTATTTGAACCAGTCCAGGGCAGTGCAGCTTCTTTACAAGTCTCTCTGCTCCTTGGGCCTCTGCTGGCTCTCCATCCTTCTTCCATCTCCTCCAGTCTTCTGTCTGTGTGTCTCCTCTGTGTGTGTCCCCTCTGTGAGTGTCTCAAGCTTCTCATATCCTGCTCAGCTCCACCCTACGTTGGGTGGGCCAGGGAACCTGGGACACACTCTTTCTCCTGGGGACCACCCTGTTACAAAAGGAATTCAGACTGATTGCCTTAAAATAATAGAAATTTGAAGTAGGGATTACTCTACTTGGGAATATCCTGGAGCTTGATAAAAGGGAAGATTGTAAAAAGGAAAGAAACATCAGATAAGGAAATAATTAATGCATATTTAAAGATTCTTCCAAAGAATTGTGTTACTCTTTAAATGAGAGCTTTGGACCTGGTGACCTTAAAGATAACTGTGCCCTTGATGGTGAAATTGTCCTGAAGTTTTTCTTTAATTAATCTTCTCTCTCTCTGAAAAAACTCGCACACGTACGTGAACAAAATAATTTCAATGAGGTTGGGAACATGGGCAGGAGTGATTTTCAACATCATTTGTAAATTGAGTCAGCCAACACTTATTGTGACCTTTGTGTGCTAAAACATTGGCTAGTATATGTTTATTTTTATTGTTAATTGACTTCTTGGTATTTGGCTCTGTGAATGTGTACATATTTGTAAATTAGCATCATATCTGGGATACTGAAAAATTCCCAGGTTAAGTTAATGCAGGTAACTCATTCATGCTATTTCTTTATAATCACATCCTCCTTCACTTGAGCCCCTGGAAATCACTATCTGTTCTCCACTGCTTTAGTTTTATCTTTTGAAAACATGAATTGAATCATACAGTATGTAGTTTTTGAGACTGATTTTCTTTCATTCAATATAAAGCCTTTGAGTTTCATCTAGGTTGTTGTGCTTGTATCAAGAGTTCATTTTCATTGCTGAGTAGTACTCCACCACATATAGGTACCACTCTTTGTTGCCCTATTTGAAGGATATTGATTTATTCCTAATTTTAGTTGTTGGAAATACAGTCGCTATAACTGTCTATATACAGGCTTTTGTACGAACAGTAGTTTTCATTGTCTAGGCTGAAGTCCCATGGATCAGATTTCCAGGTCATGTCTTAAGTATTTTTAACTTTGTAAGCAGCAGCCATACTGATCTTTGAATCGTTTTAAGATTTTGCATGCTCACTAGCAGTGTATGGGAATTATAATTAATTCACATCCTTGACAACACTTGATATTCAGTCATTTTTATTTTAGTCATACTGATAGATTTGTCATGATATCTCATGTGAATAATGATTTTGCATACTTTAATCATATACTCATTTGTTATCTATCTGCTTGGTAAACTTTATTCAAATCTTTTCTTCATCTTGTACTTGATTTCTTTTTCTTCTTCATGCCGAGTTTTGAGATTTCTTGATAAACTCTTTATGAAATATGTGCTAGCAAGTATTTTTTTTCTCAGTCTGTAGCTTGTCTTTTCATTATCTTAACTATTTCCCCTGTAAAGAAAAAGATTTTCATATTGATAATGTTCATTATTTCAGTTTTTTGTATTGTGTTTTGGGTATCATGTCAAAGAATTTTTTATTTAGCCCCAGGTCACAAAAGTTTTATTCTGTGTTTTTATCTAAAAGCTTTATACTTTCATGTTTACCATTTAGATTTATGATCCATTTTGTGTGACTTTTTGTATAATCTAGCACACTTGTTTTATGTAAGAATATCCTATTCTAATTTCATATGTTGGAAAAACTGCACTTTCTCCACTGAGTAACTTGCAGCACTGACAAAAATCACAGCTCTTATTTTTAGTCTGTTTTTAGATTTTTTTTATTTTGTTTCATTGATCTGTTTCTCTACCTTCACTGCTATTACATTGTCTTAATTACTGTAGTTTATAATAAGCCTGAAAGCCCATATAGTATAATTCTTTACTCTTTTCCAAAATGTTGTTATTTTCCAGAGTGTCTTAGCAATTTTTGTTCCTTTATTTCTACATAAATTTTAGAATCTGCTAGTCTGTGTCCTCAAAAGTTCTGTGGCAACTTTTATTAGAATTGAGTTAAATCTATATGCTGATTTGTAAAATGGCTTTTCAAGTATACACACACACTTAATTTCTCTCCATTTATTAGGTCTTAGCATATACATCCTACATTATCTTGTTAAATTTATACCTAAGTATAAATATTTATTTTTAGAGCTATTCTAAAAGATACTTTTAAAAATCCTGTTTTCAATTGTATATTGCCAATCTAAATAAATAGGATTGACTTTTATGACTTCAGTCATTTTTAATTTATCTTGATTTGTTCTTTCACACATTATCTATTTTGGAAATATTCTATGTGCACTTGAGTAAAAGATGTATTTTTCTGGGCCTCCCTGGTGGCACAACAGGTTGAATCTCAGCACTGTGAAGCTATCCACAGACACTGCAGCACGAGTTCAATCTGCGGCCAGAGAACTTCCCACGTGGTGCAGCAGACCTCTCTTGTCTTGCCTGCTGTTCCCCTCAGCAGTGTATTTCAGTGGATCTGCCTGTTCTGCTCCCCACTCTGTCCCTGGTGAATCCTCTCACCCCCCACACCTCTGGCCTACACCCCAGTTCTTGTATGCATAAATAAATAAATCTTTAAAAACAATTTCTGCCCTGCAAAATACAACTGAAGTACCTCAAATCACTTAATTAAAAAAAAAAGATGTATTTTTCTGTTCTCAGTGTAGTGTTGTATACATGTCTTTTAGATCTAGTTGGTTCATAGAATCAGTCAAGTCCTCTATTTTTTAACTTTATCTTCTGCCAATAAATAGTTCTATCAATTAGGGGAAATGTGGTATTGAATTGTCCAATTGTTATGTAAAACTGTCCATTTTCCTTTCAATTACAGATCCAATTCTTCTTTCAATTTTTGGATCAAATACTTTGTTTCTTTTGTTCAGTGCATGTATGTCTTAGTTGGTATATCTTGAGAATATTACTCTTTGTGAACACATAATGTCCTTTTTTGTCTCTTGTAACAATCATTTTCTTAAAGCTGGTTGCCTCCTGAGGCAGCAACATTGGGAAGCAGTATGCAATGGAGAGATTACTCCAATTCCAGGTGGAGCAATGAGAAGCCTAGAGGGGAAGTAATGTTCTCAATCCATGTGCAAGAGAGGGTGGGCCAGTATGTGGAGGAATGTCCAGGCATGGGGATGCATTTTCAGGGGTGAGTCATTGTCTGATGCAAGCTAGGGTGGAGTGACCAGGGGCTATTGTTTGGTGGGGCTCCATAGTTTCCGACAATCAGAGCATACTATCTCTAGTCCCTATTCTTACCTGACTTTCTGCTGCTCTTTACAGGTAAGATAGTCAAGCTGATCTTGCTAATCTGGCCATATCTGCCTAGTGTTTTCAGTAGATGCTGGTTTCCCAGTATGTTCCTTATACCAGGACTTTTGCCCCTGATGAGAGGCCCCCGGCCTCACTGTACATTTTGCTCTACCAGCAGCAACCCTGGGCACCAGGACAAGAGCCCCAAGAACAAGGAGGGTCAGGGATCCCACAGAAGTCCACGATGTCTGATGTTAGTCTAGCCTCTCCAGGTCTCTTTGGGAACTTTTTTCTTGCACAGAATTTTTCTTCCATCCTTTTATTTCAGTCTGTTTGTGTCTGAACTTAGTGTCCTTTCTGAAAAATGTATATGTGGATTATTGAAAAGAGCCATTCTTCTAAGCTCTGCCTTTTACTTTATTTATTAAATTTTTTATTTTCTTACATTGTTGTTCATTTTCACACAGTATTTGATTTCTCCCCTCGGGGTAGTCCCTATAGTTCTCCCCCCACCACAGCACCCAGGAATTGTCACCACAGTCCCTTGCGCTCTTCCTTCCCCTGTTTAGACCCCTCTCTCCCTTCCCTGCTATTTGCCTTAGATCTATATTTTGCCTGCAAGTTTTGTCTTTTTTAATTTGACACTTTGGTTTTTCTATATTCCTCCTGTAAGTGAAACCACCTGATATTTTTCTTTTTCCTTCTAACTTACTTCATTGAGCATAATCCCTTCCACTTCCATCCATGTTGCTGTAAATGGCATGAGTTTGTCTTTTTTGATTGCTGAGTAGATTCCATTGTGTGTATAGATACCACATCTTCTTGAACTGTTTTAGGACATAAGGTTGTTTCCATATCGTAGCTATTGTAAATAGTTAAGCTCTGCCTTTTAATTGGAGAGCTTAATCCACCTACATTTCAAGTAATTTTTTTTAAGATTTATTTATGTATACAAGAGCTGGGATATAGGCCAGAGGTGTGGGGTTGAGGAGGAGTGAGAGGACTCATCAGAGACAGAGTGAGGAACAGAACAGGCAGATTGACTGAAATACACCCCTGAGGGGAGCAGGAGGCGAGACAGGAGAGGTCTGCTGTGCCATGTGGGTCAGCTCCCTGGCCGGGGATCGAAGTCCTGCTGCAGTGGCTGCAGAGAGCTTCATAGTGCTGAGACTTAACCCCTAGTGCCACCAAGGGGGCCCATTTTTCAAGTAATTATTGATAGGAAAGGATTTAGGTCTATAACTTCTGCAAGTACGTATTTTCTTCTAGTTAATTGTTTTGATTCCTATCTTGTTTCTCTTTATACAGTTGACCTTTGAACAACGTGGGTTTGAATTACACAGGTCCACTTATTTACATGTACTTTTCAATAAATGTTCAGTTTACCCATGAACTCTGCAGTTGAAAACACTGTAAGTAGGGCCTCTCTGAGGTTCTAGGGGTTGAGTCTCAGTGCTATCATTGCTTCCGCCTGGGTGTAAGCAGAGAGGCTAGGAGAGGTTTAGGGCAGGGATTTTCCTGACTACTGCCAGAAGTCTTCTATCTCCTAGTACAGCTCAGATGGACTATTCTTCTCCACTCTCTTTAGCCATCTTTTGCTTCATCTTTCACTGGTGACATGCTTCCTTCCAGAGTGGTCAGTGTTCGTGGAAGAACCCCAGTTGTTCTACTTACAAATACAGAAACAAAAATAATACAGTAAATGTATTTTCTCTTCCTTGTGATTTGATTAATGACATTTTCTTTCTTTAGTTTATTATAAACATATACTGCATAACACACACATATATAAAATATATGCCACGCTACTATTATTATCGGTAAGGCTTCTGGTCGACAACAGGATATTAATAGCTGTGTTTTTTTGTTTATTTGTTTGTTTTGTTTTTAAAGATTTATTTATTTATGCATACAAGAGCTACAGTGTAGGCCAGAGGTGTGGGGGGTGAGAGGATTCGCCAGAGACAGAGCTAGGAGCAAAGCAAGCAGATTGACTGAAAAACACTGCTGAAGGGAGCAATGGACGAGGCAGGAGAGGTCTGCTGTGCCATGTGGGAAGCTCCCTGGCCTGGGATCGAACTAATGCTGCAGTGGCTGTGGGTAGCTTCAGAGTGCTGAGACTTAACCCCTTGTGCCACCAGGGAGGCCCAGTATCTGTGTTTTTGAAGAGATAAAAGTTATATGCAGATTTTTTACTGCGTGGGGATTGGCCCTCTACTCCCTACATTGTTCAAGTGTCCATGGTTTTTTTTAAATGTTTCCTTCTTAGGTGTCCTAGTGAGGTTGGACTGTAACAAATTACCATAGACTGGGTAACTTAAACAGGATTAATTTATTTTCCATAGTTTTGGAGGCTGGAGGTCCAACATCAAGGTGTTGGCAATTCAGTTTCTGGTGACAGCCCTGTTCTTAGCTTGCAGATGGCTATTTTCTTCCTGTCCTCACATGGTGGAGGAGAGGAAGAGAGAATGAAAGAGTTCCTCGCTGATCTCTTTTAATAAGATTACTAATTCCATCACGAGGACCTGACCCCTATGACCTCATCTAAACCCAATTACCTCCCAAAGGTCCCATCTCTAAATACCATCATATTAGAAGTTAGGACTTCAACATATGAATTTTGGGTGGACACAAGTCAGTCCATTGTAATGGTTACCCTGGAATTACAATTAGCATTGTTAGTTAATAACATCAGGTCTGAATTAATACCAATCTAGTTTCAATGGTCTATAAAAATTGCGATCCTTTAAAATGCTATCCCTCCCTCCTTTTTGTGGTTATTTTTATAAATTGCATCATTATACTTTGTGGGTAAGTTAACATAGATTGATAATTGTGGCTTTATTTTTAAAAATTAGTTATAGCGCAGGGGTTAAAGTCTCAGTGCTATCAAGCTGTTGGCAGCCACTGCAGCACAAATTTGATCCCCAGCCAGGGAGCTGACCCACATGGTGCAGCAGACCTCTCCTGTCTCCCCGCTGCTCCCCTCTGCAGTGTACTTCAGTCACTCTGCCTGTTCTGCTCCCCACTCTGTCTCTGGTGAATCCTCTCACTCCCCCACCAACCTCCCCCACCCCCCGCACCTCTGGCCTATACCCCAGTTCTTATATGCATACATAAATAAAAGATCTTTTAAATAAATAGTTAGCTAAAATTCAGTATATTGGCTTTTATATTGATGTAGTGATCTTTGTTCTTGCTCTTTATTTCATCATACTGATGTTGTTTTTGGGGTTGATGGGTTTGAGAGCAAATTCCTTGGGTTCACTCTGAGAAAGGTTTCACCAGAGCTCCCCTTTCAGCGGCACGCGGCGAGTTTTTCCATGAGACAGAGGCTTAGTTATACTTAAAGAGCAGGTTCATTAGGGAAAGGGACAGGGAAGTAAAGGACGCTTGCACAGACCCAAGCGGGCAGGGAGAGCTGCCCGAGAGGGACAGGTTTGCTAAGAGAGGCCTGATGTTCGCAGGCAGGTGGGCAGCCCTGAGAGCTGCCTCTGCTGAGGGGGGTCAGTGAGGAAAAGCCCCGGCCTGGTGCAGGTCACGGGCAGGCAGGCCGCTGCCCGGCTGAGGGACAGAGTTGGTGGAAAGGACACCTGCGTAGGCACAGGTGGGCAGGCCGCTGCCCCAGCCAGTGCAAGGACTGCCCTGATCTAGCCCTCTTCCAGTCGTGAGGGCTCATCCCCGTGGATGCCTTGTCTGCTGCTGACCCTGAACAACCAACCAGAACCGAAAGGGAACCGGAGATTCCACAACGGGCTCAACCGTCACATCTTCACCTTTGCTCAGCCTCAGGCACTGGCGCCTAAGGAGTTTTGGTTACCACTGGGCTGATGGTCATGCTGATTCCTTCCAGCCCACCTCCTGCGGGAGTCAGGTTCGAGTCTTGGGATGCCTCTTTTATTGAGTTCGTATCATCAATATGACTTCAAGTATCATTTCATTTCATCCTGGAACATTTCTTGTAGTGCAGGTCTCTAGTGAAGTACTTCTTCTGTTTATGTGTATCTGGAAATGTACTAATTTCCCTTCCTTTCTCCCTCAGCATCCCTCCCTCCCTTCTTTCCTTCCTTCTTTCTGAATGGCATTCTTTTTTGGGTAAAGTGTGTGTGTGTGTGTGTGTGTGTGTGTGTGTGTGTGTGTGTGTGTGTAGGTGAGAGGATTTGCCAGACACAGAGTGGGGAGCAGAGCAGGCAGATGTGAGACAGGAGGTCTGCTGCACCATATGTGGGTCAGCTCCCTGACTGGGAAGAACTCAGGCCATGGTGGTGATAGTGCTGAGACTTAACCCCTAGGCCACCAGGGAGGGGACCTAATTTCTTTATTTTTAAAGGATAAGTTTGCCAGATACAGAATTATTGCTAGACTTGGTTTTTCTTTTAGCCCTTTAAATATGTCACCACATTGCCTTCTGGCCTCCTTAACGTCTAAAGAAAAATTGGTCTTTAATCTTAGAGTGTATCTTGTGTGTAAGTCATTTCTCTTGTTGCTTTCTTGATTCTCTTGTCTTTGGGATTTAACAGTGTGACTAGAATGTATCTTCTAGTTGGAAATCTTTGGGTTTATGCTTCTTGTAGTTCATTGAACGAGTTGTATATTTAGAAATTTTTATCTAGAACCTCCCTGGTGGCACAAGGGGTTAAGTCTCAGCACTATCAAGCTATCTCCCAGGGAGCTTCTCACACGGGGGTGCAGCAGACCTCTCCTACCTCGCCTGCTGCTCCCCTCAGCGGTGTATTTCAGTAGATCTACCTGTTCTCCTCCCTGCTCTGGCTCTGGTGATTCCTCTCACTCCCCCACACCTCTGGCCTGCACTCCAGTTCATCTGTGCATAAATAAATCTTTTAAAAAAATAAAAATTTTTATCTAATTGAATACATTTTGGAGCATTATTTCCTCAAATATTCTTTTTGTTTCTTTTTCTCCTCTCCATCTGAGACTCCTGCTGTGTGTACATTGGACACTTGATGGTAGCTCATTGTCTCTTAGGCTTGGCTCATTTTTCTTTCCATTTTTTTCTCTGTTTCTACTTAAACCGATTGATCTCAACTGACATATTTTGAAGTTCACTAATTTTCTGTTCCACTGCAGTCTACAGTTCTTTTTCATTCCAGTCATTGTACTTTTAATCATCAGGATTTCTGTTTGGTTCATTTTTATAATTTCTATCTCTTTTCTGATGTTCTGTATTATGTGAAATACTATTCTCCTGATTTTTGCCAGTTCTTTCTCCCTGATTTTATTCAGTCATCTGAGCATATTTAAGCTGAGTTGATTTAATATCTTTGTCTAGTAAGTCTAATGCTTGGGTATACTCATGGATAGTTTCTATTGAATTCCTTTTTTTTTTCTCTGTGGATGAACATATTTTCTTGTTTCTTTGTATTTTAACTTTGTAACTATGTTGAAAACTGGAGATTTTGTTTACCACAGTGTCAGAATTCTGGAAATCAGGTATTTCCCTTTTCCCTTCGAGATGCACTGTGTTCCTCAATCTCAGCATTTTCTCCTAAATTGGTACATTTGTTAAAATTGATGACTCTGCATTGACTTTGGGTCACTCTTAGATTGATGGGTTTTGAAAAATGTATAATAACCACATCATTATGGCTTCAAAAAGAATTGCCCTGTGACCTAAAATCCTGTATTCTACCTGTTCATCATTCCCTCCTAATCTCCAGCAACCACTGATCTGCTCTTATGATTGTCACCAAAGTTTTGCCTTTTCCAGAATGTCTTTTAGTTGGAATCATACAGATTTCCATATTGGCTTCTTCCACTTAGTCATTTGTATGTAGGTTGCGTTTTATGACCTGACAGCGCATTTCATCACTGAATCATATTCTATAATACCACAGTCTATTCACTTGCTGAAGGACATCTAATTTGTATCCAGGTTTTGGTAATCATAAAGCTGCAAAATACATTCCTGTCAGGTCAAGATTTCTGTGAGGACATGTTTCCAATTCTGTTAATGAAATATTGAAGAGTGGAATTGCTAAATCATATTATGTGAATTTGTGTGATTTGTAAGAAACTACCAAACTGTTTCCCAAAATTTCCATTCAGTCATTCTTTGTATTTTTTGTTTCTTTGCTGAGATTTTTTTTGCTTTTATACTGGCTGCACAAATGTTTTTGATTGTTTATGAGGCCCTTTTGTAATTGCTCCTACAAGGTCTTTATTGAATAATTACATCTATGACATCTTAGCATTGAACGTCTTGATTTTATCCGATACAAATTTAGATTTTTCTTCTTCTTTCAGTTGCAATGTAAATATAGATTATGTTGGGGACATTTGGAATATTAAATTATAAGATGTTGGGTCCTGTTTAATCCTATAGAATGTTGCTATTTTCACTTTTTTAAAAAAAGATTTATCTATTTATTTATGCATACAAGAGCTGGGGTGTAGGCCAGAGATGTGGTAGGTGGTGGTGAGAGGATTCACCAGAGACAGAGTGGGGAGCAGAACAGGCAGAGTGACTGAAATACACTGCTGAGGGGAGCAGTGGGCGAGGCAGGAGAGGTCTGCTGGGCCATGTGGGTCAGCTCCCTTAAAATGGTAGTGCTGAGACTTTAACCCCTTGTGCCACCAGGGAGGCCCCATTTTTTAATTATAGTTGTCCTAGAGTGTGTTAGTATCTCATTGGGGATTTGATTTGCATTTCTCTAACGACTGATGATTTGGGGCATCTTTTCCTATACTTGTTGATCATCAGTATGTTTATTTTTTAAAGACATGTTTATTCAAGCCCTTTACTTGTTTTGTAATTTGTCTGCTTGTATTTTGCTGTTGAGTTATAAGAATTCTTAATATATTCTGGGTACTAGACTTCCATAAGATGAAATATGATCTGCCAACATTTTTCCTTGATAGAATCCTTTGATGCACCAAAGTGTTAAATTTGGTTAAAGTTTAATTTACCTTTTAATTTTAATGTTTGTACTTTTGGTGTCATATCCAAGAAACTGTTAATTAGAATGAGGTCATGAAAATGACCTTTATGTTTTCTTCTAAGAGTTTTACACATTACATGTATACCTATACATTGGGATATTTGACCTGGTTTGTATTAGTTTTTATGTATGGTCTGAGATAAGGATCCAACTTCATTCTTTCCATGTGCCTTCAAGTTGCCCCAACACCATTTGTTGAAAAGACTGTTTTCCCTCCGTTGACTGTCTTTGCCACCATTTTTAAAATCAGTAGATCATAACTCCATGAGTTTATTTCTTTCTGTTGACCGACCATCCTTTTGATCATTCTAAGATCATTGATCTTCATATCAATTGTTACATTAATATCAAGCTGTCAGGATTATTTTGTTTCACAGTAAGTCTTGTTATTTGGAAATATGAGTCTTCCTAATCTGTCCTAATTTTTCACGATTGTTTTGGCTCTTCAGTGTCCACTGCTACTCCGTATCATATGGTGTCTAGTTGATTCAGGACCATTTATTGGAAATAATTTCCTTTCGTCAAAGTCCAGTTGGGTACAACTTGTGCAGATCTGTTTCTGGACTCTGTTTAATTGACCCGTTTCTCTGTTCTTGATCAATAACAAACTACTTTGATTGCCCACAAATTCTTTTTAAAATATACTGATCTCTTTGTGGTTTTTGTAGTGATAGAGTCAAAGGAATTTTATTTATTTTTTTCTTTTAAAGATTTTATGTACTTATTTTTGTGCAGAACTGGATGTAGGCCAGAGGTGTGGGTGGGGTGTGTGTGAGAGAATTCACCAGACACAGAATGGGGAGCAAAACAGGCAGATTTTACTGAAATACACTGCTGGGGGAGGGGACGGGGACAGCGGCAGAAACGGGAGAGGTCTGCTGTGCCAGGTGGGTCAGCGCCCTGGCGGGGGATTAAACTCAGACCATCAAGGTGGGCCTTTGTGATGGTAGCACTGAGACTTAAACCCTAGGCCACAGGGAGGCCCCAGGAATTTTATTCTTATGAAATACTGTGCAGGGCCTCCCTGGTGGCGCAACAGGTTAAGTCTCAGCACTAGGAAGCTGTCCGCAGCCACTGCAGCACGAGTTCCATCCCCAACCAGGGAGCTTCCCACATGGCGCGGCAGACCTCTCCTGTCTCGCCCGCTGCTCGCCTCAGCAATATACTTCAGTAGATCCGCCTGTTCTGCTCCCCACTCTCTCTGGTGAATCCCCCATGCACCACCACCCCCAACTCAGGCCTACACTCCAGCTCTTATATGCATAAATCAATAAATCTTAAAAAAAAGAAATTTTGTGTAAGCATGGACTTTACTAATAATAACAGAGAAAAAAATCAATTGTCAGGATAAACCTGAATTAAATCTCCCTTTGATTTTTATAATGTATAATTGCTTTATAAAGTGAAACAAAAATATGTAAATCAATATGAACTCATTATAGTATAAAAAGTAAAGTTTTATAAACACTTGAAACATACATGTTAAGTACCCAGAGTTTTTAAATTTGTAGTCTTTTATTTATTTTTTTAAATTTAAGCTTGTTTCCTCCCTAGGTTCACATGCAAAAATAAACTCCCAATGGATTAAAGGTTTAGATAGACTTGCAATATAAATACATAGAAGAAAACATCGGTGATATATTCTATGATATATTTTTGGTGACTTGACCCCCATGAAAAGGAAACTAAAATAAAACATAAGCAGTTGGGGGCCTGCCTGGTAGTGCAGGAGTTAAAGTCTCAGGGCTATCAAGCTGTCACCAGTCACTGCAACATGAGTTCCATCCCCAGCCAGGGAGCTAACCCACATGGCACATCAGACCTCTCCTGTCTTGCCAGCTGCTCCCCTCAGCAGTGTATTTCAGTATATCTACCTATTCTGCACCCCACTCTGTCTCTGGTGAATCCTCTCACGCTCCTGACCTCAGTTCTTGTATGCATAAACAAAGAAAGAAAGAAATCTTTAAAAATTTACACAATATATAACTGATTCAAGATATGTATCAAGATATGTATAACATATCCAAATATGTAAAAAAACACACAATTCCACAATAAAAAATAAACAATAAATGGGCAGCAGATGTGAAAAGACAGTTTACCAAAGAGAATATACAGAAGAATAATAGACATGGAAAAAAATGTTCATCATCACTTTCGCTAGAGAGATACAGGTTAAAACCAGGACGAAATACCATGTCACATTCATGAGAATTGCACATAGTAAAAAGACCTCTAACAAACAAATGCTCGAGAGGATGCAGAGAAAGAGGAACCCCATTATGCTATTGAGAGAAGATAAACTGATTTAACCTATCTGAATTTACCTTAAGCATAGAAATATCCTAAGACCCAACATTCCCACTCTTGGATATCCATACAAAGAACATGAAAACAAGGCCTCCAGGGTGGCACAAGGGGTTAAGTCTCAGCACTGTGAAGCTATCTGCAGCCACTGCAGCACAAACATGAGTTAGATCCCCGGGCAAGGTAACTGACCCACATGGCGCAGCAGACCTCTCCTGCCTCACCTGCTGCTCCCCTCAGCAGTGTATTTCGGTCAATCTGCCTGTTCTGCTCCCCACTCTGTCTTTGGTGAATCCTCTTAACCACCCCCTGCACCTCTGGCCAACACCCCACCCCAGCTGTTGTATGCATAAATAAATAAATCTTTAAAAAAAGAGAGAACATGAAAACATCAATGCAAAAAAATTGTATGATTGGCAATATTCATAGCACCATTATTTGCAACAGTGAGGAGGCAGCCTTAATGTCCACCAGTAGGTGCCTGGACCAACAAGATGTGTTATATCCACAGTATAGAATACAAAATTTGAACACAATTCAGCCACAAAGAAAGATGACAGGCAGCCATTTTCATCAAAAAGACAGAGAAATATGTACAGTAAAGCAAATCAGGATGATAAGAACAAATACTGGATATTTATGTAGCAGATGATTTGACAAAGTAAAATACTTATAAAAACTAGTGAACATGAATAAACACCAGGAGGGCTCTCAGTTTAAGAGGAAGAGAGGGAAATGAATAAGGGGATGGTGATAAGGGGGGAAAAATTGCTGAATTGTATTCCATGGTGTGGATATACTAGAATTTACTTAATCATATGCTTGACCATTATGTTACTTATGGTTGGCTATTTAGATGGTCACTAATTTTTCATTATTACAAACAATGCTGATATAAACATTAAAAAGAAAAAAGAATGACAGTATCACCAATTTGCAACTCCCATAAAAAATTTATTAGGTAATATTTCAGTGATTATGAAAATTTGTTTTCAAATATATTTGGCAATAAAATAATTTGTACTGTGTCAAAATTACCCACACAGGAAAAACAAGGTTTG
This sequence comes from Scalopus aquaticus, assembly GCA_004024925.1. Taxonomy (NCBI): domain Eukaryota; kingdom Metazoa; phylum Chordata; class Mammalia; order Eulipotyphla; family Talpidae; genus Scalopus; species Scalopus aquaticus. The sequence continues at coordinate 14,516 of PVIJ01003589.1, forward strand.
TATCAGAGTGATGTGGCAGTTCCTGTCTGTATAAACAAATTTGACATCTACTAGTAATTCTACCACTTTCCATTATTTATTTTCTAATGTTTATATTCATGTTTGTGCATTCTTTCCCCATATGTTGGATTTAGCCAAGTTTATAGACCAGCCTTCCAGTTTTTGGAGTGTTTGGTTACCTTGAAAAAAATATAAATCTCAGTTATGGGTGATTGTACAAAGCAATCCGCCTTATCTCTTCATGAAAGTCAATGTCTTGGGAAAAAAGGGAAGAGGAATAGTCTGGGTTAAATGAGACTAAATACACATAACTAATATATAGCATGTGTAAATCATGATTGGACCCTTTTTCATGTTTTTAAGATTTATTTTTATTTATTTATGTATATAAGAATTGGGGCATAGGCCAGAGGTGGGAGGTGTGGGTGAGAGGATTCACCAGAGACAGAGTGGGAAGCAGAACAGGCAGATTGACCAAAATACACTGCTGAGGGGAGCAGCAGGCAAGACAGGAGAGGTCTGCTGTGCCATGTGGGTCAGCTCCCTGGCTGGGGATCAAACTCCTGCTGCAGTGGCTGAGGATAGCTGATAATGCTGTGACTCCAGTCCCTGAGCCACAGGAAGGCCCGGATCCTGTTTTTAAAAGAACTGTAAAAGAATTGGGAACAGCTATAGAAAGTTGAGTATTAATTGGATATTTTGAAATTATTGTTAATTTTCTTGGGTGGCAATGCAGTTCCCCTGGTTTGTGATAAAAAATTTTTGTGCAATTTTTTAATTTATGCAAATTTTTAAAATTCAGGTTGATGATTAACACAATTTATATTGCTCTAATATATAGAGAAATTATTTTTTATTTGAAAGAGAAATACAGTATTTTGTACCATCTCTTTCAGAGATCACTGTCATTCCTAGTCTAACATCCAGAACCTAAAATTATTTTTTTTCACTCTCCCCTCCCCCTAAAATTATTTTTTTATATATTTTATCTGTTTGTTAGATTGCTTCAGGATGGAGGATAAATATAGTCTCTGTCATTCCATCTTGGCCAGAAGCAGAAATCCAAGCATTGATGATAGAAATAAAAATAGAGTTTTAAAGAAACAAACTGATAATATCTGTGATTATTAAAAGTTAATATACCTATTGGAAAACACTCATCTCTTGGAACATATTCCATAGATAATATATATATTTATTGGCACTCGGAATATTATGCAGTCAGTAAAGCAGATAAATGAAGTGTTTACCAGATGACCTGTGGGGATTTTTCTGTGGCAGCAAGGATAATAAGAAAGAATTTGTATAATATGATCCCATCTTTTTTAGAGGAAAAAACCCCAAGTTGTGCGAGTGAGCATGTGTTTGTGTATATGTGTGTGTGCATGTATATGCAATTATATTGTGTCTCGCTGAGTGTGAATTTGAATACAGGTAACTACCTAGTAGTTCCTGCAAAGGCTATATAAGGGGGTGCTAGCATTGGCTTAAGGGGAAGTATTTGTGAGTCTTTTTTTTTTTTTAAAGATTTTTATTTATTTATGCATACAAGCTGGGGTACAGGCCAGAGGTGCGGGGCAGCGAGAGAGTTCACCAGAGACAGAGTGGGGAGCAGAACAGGCAGATCAGAAATACACTGCTGAGGGGAGCAGCGGGCAAGGCAGGAGAGGTCCGCCACGCCATGTGGGATTCTCCCCGGCTGGGCATCGAACTCGCATCGCGCTTGGCCGACAGCTCCACAGCGCAGCACAGCTCAACCGCTGCGCCACCAGGGAGGCCCGTATTTGTGAGTCTTTCTGAAGCCCGCATGCACTGGTACAGCTGCCACTGCCACTGCTCTCCACCCCGGTCCAGCTGGGAAAAGCCAGGAATTTAACCCTTGAATGAGTTCCTGTCCCATGAAGCCATAGAAAGGAATCCACAGGACTCTCAGGTAAATAAGTGGAAAACAAAGAAGTTTATTTAGCGGAAAAAGAACAAAAGCAAAGAGCCCAAGGCTGATGCCGCCATGAGCCCGGTTCTAGGGGACATTTAAACTTTTTTTTCTCTGTTCTCAAAATCTCGTCATCCTACCTTGTGATGGACTCTCTTGTCCTCCTCCAGGCAGATGTGTCCATTTTCCCAGCTCTTAGCGTTTCTCTTTCTACCTCCCCTGTCCAAGAACATATTCTCTCAAGTTTTACTGTCCTTGTTTATTTAGTACTCTTGGATTTTCTGACCTTATCTCTGGAATATGTTTTGGTTAGTACTCTAAGAATTTGCCGTCTTTGTCTCAGAAGCCTCTGTAACTCTCCTGAAGTCCCCACCTGTTCTGTCCCTGAAGCTGCAAACTTAGCCCTGACTTGCCCTAGGACTCATAACATGAGACCATACTTACAAAACTGCCTTTTTCTTGTGTCCTAACAAATCCATTTTGATGGTGGAATAGATGATTGTTTTTTGTTTGAGTTTGTGGGAGTGCAATGGAAATCATCCCATACCCCCCTGGGTCCTTCTTGGTAAATAATCAAATGAGGGTCTCCCTGGTGCCCAAGGGGGTCAAGTCTCAGCACTGTCACCACTATGGCCTGAGTTTGATCCTGGCCAGGGAGCTGACCCATATACAGTACAGCAGACCTCTCCGGCTCCGCTTAGTGTGTTTCAGTAGATCCGCATGCTTTGCTCCCTGCTCGGCCTCTGGTGAACCCTCTCACCACTCCCCCCAACCTGTGGTCTACACCCCAGCTCTTGTATGCATAAACAAATAAATCTTAAAAAAAAAATAGAGTTAAGCTTTCTGAGGAGCCAGCCAAACCTCAGATCTCTTCTGTTCTATGGACTGAGACCCAATTGTGAACCATAGTTAGTTTCCTAAAGTTTCTTAGAACACACTGCTGGTTTGCTGAAGAATTTAGCAGCGTTACAGAAACCTATGAAAGTGATTTTTCTGACATGTATCGATTAGTTCACATGCTTGTTGGTGAGGGTCAAGGCAAACATGGGAAGAAACTTTAGAAATGCTGAAAAAGATTTAGATGAACAAACCCCTAACTTTTGGCAAGAAGCTAGGAATCTGGTTGGTAAACTTTACTGAACAGTTTTAACAGGTTTTGTTTTTTTTTTTAAGCCTAAGGATTGGAACAAAATTCAAGCTGTCTACAAAAGCTAGATGAACCTGTTTATGATTATTTTAATTTGAATGCACAAATAAGTAAATCTTGAAAAAAAAAAACACATAATAATCCTGACCAAATTCTATGAGAAGACGAGGAAATGGTCTTTGAGGCCTTAAAGGTCAGTTTAGCAAACCCACCTCTCCTTGGAAATCCTAATTATCAATTCTTTTCCTTTTTTGTATCTGACCAGGAAGGGAAAAGCACAGGGACCATCGTTAGCCCAGAGGGCATTGTAGCCAGAGACTGGGTCTTGTGCACGAGGATGCCCTTTGGCCTCAGAGTCATAGAAGCCACTGCCCTTTGGGTTCAGGGCACCCCGGAAACTGTGATGAGGTTCCCTCAACCATTTCTGTACCTCATGCAATGAAAACCCTCCTGAATTCTTATCACACAACATTTTCCAGGCACCTTCCCTCTTATGAAACCCTTCCGCTGACTCTCCCCATGGACGGCCTTTGTGTCATAATAACCCTAACCCGGCCACTCTGCCTGCGGCCGTCACTGACATTCCCATGACTGCCTGACCCCGACAGGCCACCCACCCAGCTGCCGATGGCCTGTAAGGGCTCCTTGGAGCACTGTTCACGTTTCATGGGTCACGGACGCTTCATATTCGAAAGGAAAATATGGTGAATATTCTAGACACGCGATATCAATGCTCTTTGATATCAGTGAAGCAGCACCCTTGCCTTAGACTATTACAGCCAAACACCTGAACTACACACGCATGTGGGCCCATGCCCTGCACAGCAACACAACTGCTAATATTTTTTAAAAAGATTTATTTATTTATGCATACAAGAACTAGGGTGCAGACCAGAGGGGTGGGGGTGAGAGGATTCAGCAGCAACAGAGTCGGGAGCAGAACAGGCGGATCCGCTGAAGTACACTGCTGAGGGGAGCAGTGGGCGAGACAAGAGAGGTCTGCTGTGCCATGTGGGAAGCTCCCTGGCCAGGGATCGAACTCATGTTGCAGTGGCTGCAGATAGCTCCATAGTGCTGAGACTTAATCCGTCGCACCACCAGGGAGGCCCCACAACTGCTAATATTAACACTGATAGTGGCTGTGCTTTCAGAGTAGCTCATGATTTGGGAGTATGGTGAATGCAGTATAGCTTCCTTTTTATTTTTGGAGACAAAATTTTAAATGGCTCTTATGTTCAGGAATCACTGGATGCTCTCTTTTTATCTACGGCCTCCATTACTGGTCAAATTCCCAGACATTCTAAAACAAAATCTCTGGTCTGGAAGCAAAAGAAAAGCACCTTGCTCACACATTTAAAAAACAGGCAACAACAAATGTTGTCGAAGATGTGGGAAAAAAGGAACTCTCCTACACTGCTGGTGGGAATGCAAATGGTCCAATCGCTATGGAAAGCCGTATGGCAGTTCCTCAAACTGCTCAACATGGAGCTTCCATATGACCCAGCAATACCACTGCTAGGAATCTACCCCAAAGACACAAAAACATTAATCCAGAAGGACACATGCACCCCTGTGTTTACCGCAGCATTGTTTACAATAGCTAAGATATGGAAACAACCCAGATGCCCAAAATAGATGACTGGATCCAGAAGATGTGGTACATATACACAATGGAATACTATTCAGAAATCAAAAAAGATAAACACATGCAATTCACAGCAACATGGGTGGAGCTAGAAGGGATCATGCTCAACAAAATAAGCCAGAAGGAAAAAGAAAAATATCGAATGGTTTCACTTATAGGAGGAATATAGGGGAACCTAATAAGAGAGAGACATTCAGCGAGGGAGGGGGAGGATAAGGGCTCAAAACGGGGGAGAAAACAGTACAAGGGACTATGGTGACGGTTCATGGGTGAATTGGTAGTGGGTAACCCATGGGGGATCTACAGTAATGTAAAAGATATAAATTAAAAATATATATAAATTAAAAAATTTAAAAATGGATGTAAAAAAAACACTTTGCTCCTATTTCTGTGAGGAATGCTGTGCTTAAAGGAACTGATAGCATCCAAATTTCTGTTACCATCCAAAGGGACATTTCTCCAATTGATAACTTAGAAGAATTGGCAAGAAAAGTCTAAAAATTGGAAGAGCAGGATTGGAAATTCCATAGCTGTTAAGTATGACAAAAAAGAAAGTTCCTGGGCCCCCCTGGTGGTGCAGGGGGTTAAGTCTTAGCTGAAGCTATCCGCAGCCACTGCAGCACAAGTTCAATCCCCGCCAGGGAGATTCCCACATGGCGCAGCAGACCTCTCCTGTCTTCCCCACTGTTCCCCTCAGCAGTGCACTTCAGTGGATCCGCCTATTCTGCTTCCTGCTCTGTCTCTGGTGAAGCCTCTCATACCCCCGCACCTCTGGCCTACACCCCAGTTCTTGTATGCACAAATAATTTTTTTTTTAAAAAGAGAGAAATCTGAAAATTAATATACAGAAACCCTCTTTAAATGAGGTCCAAAACAAACCAGAATCTGACTGTAGAATTGAGGCTAACAGAGGGGAAGGGTTGGGATGGGGAGCAAGGTATGGAGAGGGTCCAAAGGACTGTGGTGGGTGATGATGGGTGCTTTAGTGTCGGTCATGGTGTGTGGCAATACAATTTGAAGAAGTGCGAACCTCTTTCCCTGAGTCAAATACAGTGCTGTAAACTAATTACTGCAAAAAATTAAAAATAAATCAATAAATTAAATGCTTCCCCTACCTCTAGGGTAGTGCTGAAGTACTCTATTGTTCTTAAGTACAAGAAGGCTGTGGTGTTCCTCTTGGAGAAAACATATGTGTTGGATAAGCTTCTTTTGGGTCTAATCTATAGTGCTATTGGCAGCCAGTGTAATGTTAACAAATTAGTAATATATTTTAAAGTGTTTTAAACAGGAACACATACAGCCCAATTTACTTGTTTACACACCTTATTTGATATACATTTTATATATACTGCTGTCCCTTGAACAACACAGATTTGAACTGCATAAATTCCCCTAAATGCAGATTTTCTTGTAAACAGATGACATAAAACTATGGTATTGATAAGTATAGTACTGTCAGTTTTCTTTTCCTTGTGATTTTCTTGTTTTTTTAAGATTTGTTTATTTTTGCATACAAGAACTAGGGTGTAGGCCAGAGGGATGGTGGGGGGAGATGAGAGTATTCACCAGAGACAGAGTGGGGAGCAGAACAGGTAGATCTACTGAAGTACACTGCTGAGGGGAGCAGCAGGTGACACAGGAGAGGTCTGCTGTGCCATGTGGGTCAGCTCCCTGGCCGGGGATCTAACTCATACTGCAGTGACTGGCGATAGCTTCATAGTGCTGAGACTTAACCCGTTGCGCCACCAGGGAGGCCCTCCTTGTGATTTTCTTGATAACGTTTTCCTTTTTTGTGTCTTTATTCTCAATAATATAGTATGAAATACACAAAACATGTGTTACTTGATTCTTTTTTAAAGATTTATTTATGCATACAAGAGCTGGGGTGTAGGCCAGAGGTGAGGGGTGGGGGTGAGAGGATTCACCAGAGACAGAGTGGGGAGCAGAACAGGCAGATGTACTGAAGTACACTGCTGAGGGGAGCAGCGGGCAAGGCAGGAGAGGTCTGCTGCGCCATGTGGGTCAGCTCCCTGGCCGGGATCAAACTCGTGCTGCAGTGGCTGCCGATAGCTTCATAGTGTTAAGTCTTAACACTTTGGGCCACCAGAAAGGCCCCTGATTATTATTATTTTTTTTTTGGCAGAGCTCCCAGTAACAACAGGCTATTCGTAGCTAAGTTTTGAGGGAGTTAAAAGTTACATGAGAACTTTTTACTATAAGGGGGGATTGGCTCTCCTAAACTCCAGATTGCTTAAGGGTAACTGTACTGATATGTTTGCTTGAATGTAATAATCCAGTGACGAATTTCTAGTCTAGAGACTCCCAGGAAGCTAATCCCATTTTCCTGAGTATCACTGGTTCATAATTCACTAATTCAGTGACGGCAGAGATTCCCTAGGACACGGTTGTGACTAATGAGGCCTGATTGTATATACAACACAGATAAATCTCACAAACACAGTGAGTCAGACACAAAAAATCACATACTATAGGATTCCTTTGTATCATGCTTAAAAACAGGCAAATCTAATCTATGGAAGGCAGAGGGCAATGACGGAGGAGAAATGATTGGAAATTGCACAGGAACACTGTTTGGGTGAGAGAAAGAATTATAAAACATCTAGAAAAAATAGGAGAATGACTTCATTACCGAGGGGTAAGTAAAGATCTCTTGGAGAAGACACACAAAAAAGCATTAACTTTAAATGAAATGTTGACTAATTGCAATTAAAATATAAAATGTCTGCTCATCACAAGTCACCATTAATAAGTGTAAAAGCAAATCACACAAGAATAAAATTGTTTGCATTGATGGAAATGTTCCTTGTCTTTACCTGGGAGTTGGGAATTAAGACAGAACATGAGAATTGTGTCTATTTAAGGAGTACTCAGACTTTCCAAACGCTCCCGGCAGGTGTGTTAGCTGCAGTGTTCCTCTACTGCCACACGGTGGCGGGGTTATAGAACTACCGCAGCTGTGACTGTAAAGACTGCAATTCCTGTGCTTTTCTATTGTTGAGTGTTCACTTTCAGGTTGTGCCTTCCGGTCTCCTTTGGGGAACTGCTGACCTCCACCAGCCTCTCTCCTGACACAATGCGAACAGCACCCTAAGTGGAGACCCTGCACTGGTCTGCAGTAAAACGGGGGCGACGTAAGCAATGGCCAAGGCCTCTGTCCTCCCAGGCCTTCATGCCTTTTCAGCCCCCCACTCCTCTGTGTCCCTCTCCTGGCACCCCCTCCTCCTCCCCACACCCCCCTCACACCATCCACTGTTGTTCTCCGACCAGCCAGTGCAACACCAGCCTAATCGGCCGTCACGGGGAGGAGGTCGCTACGGGGAGAGCCAAAGAGAAGAGCCTGTTACCCTTGTCAAGAGATTCACGTTTCTCCAGGTGAAGTCTGGGAACAGTAAATGTTATCAACTGGGGAATAAAAAGTGCTTTATCTTGTTTTTTTTTTTAAAGATTGATTTATTTATGCATACAAGAGCTGGGGTACAGGCCAGGGGTAGGTGTGGGAGGGTGAGAGGATTCACCAGAGACAGAGTGGGGAGCAGAACAGGCAGATTGACTGAAATACACTGCTGAGGGGAGCAGCAAGCAAGGCAGGAGAGGTCTGCTGCGCCATGTGGGAAGCTCCCTGGCCGGGGATCGAACTCATGCTGGATAGCGTCATAGTGCTGAGAGTTAACCCATTGCGCCACCAGGGAGGCCCCAAAAGTGCTTTATCTTGTTAAACACAGGACAGAAGTGGACTACCTGGGACTTAATCTAATTATAGTTTGGGTTCTCCCGAAAGGGAACCTTCAGTCAGGAGTCACCTGACCAGCGCTGGTTAGGTGATCTGCCTGACAGACCTCCTCAGCCCCCCAGGATAGTAACCTGAGCACAGCAGTCCGCTTTTTGGCCTAGTAGAACTTCCTTGTTCCTGCTCCCTTGTGTCCATAAGTCTTTCATTTTGTAAAGCTCCTCAGAGCTCCTTTCAATCTAGGTTGGCTATTGCCCAATTCAAATTTATTTAAGGCTTAAACAAATTTGTAAAAAACAAATTTTTGATATGACTCAGTTTACCTTTTAGCAGTCTCTTCACAGTCAGTCATTAACAAGAAGGCCATAGTGAAATGGAGCAAACCCCGGAGAAGGGTTTGCTGAGGCCAAGTGCAGTCTGTCCTACCCCCAACATTGTCTGTGCTGTGGAATCCAAAGCCACAGGTAGAAGATGGCTGTTGTTCCCTAGGCAGAGACCTGGAGGGCAGGCAGGGGCCAAGCCATGAAAGATGGGCAGTCTGCAGAAAAGACACCAAAGTTGGCTGCACCCACGGAGGAGCTGAACAGCCGAGCTTGGAGGGCACAGCCTCCCAAGCCCTGCTGGCAAGGCCGGAGTCCGCCTTGTAATAGGGCCGGCTGCTGGGCCTAAGGGCAAACCCGGGAGCTGGAGCTGCCTGGGGGTAGGCCTGGGTGACCCGCTGAGGAGACCAGCGCGCAGAAACCGGAGGGCAAGCTGGGCGGAGACAGAGGCCAGGAGCCGCTACCACAGGGACCTGAGCCACACACCCTGGCCCGCCACAGTGACAGACCTTGCCCCCTGTGTTTGCCTTTGGAACTGTCATGGCGCCTCTCTTCCACCCCCTCCGCAGCAAACCAACCCCTGATGATCTGGCAGGAAGTGGCACCTGGCCCACCAGCCGACTTTCACCCTCACAGCCCAGGACAGGTGCAAGGGGGTTCAGGAGGCCTGGCCTGGTCACCCTGAGGACTGAGGATGAGGGGTTCAACGCACTGGGCTAATGCTCCCACAATTTATTGATTTTGGAGGACGTGGGGGATTTCAAGGTCTACTGTTAAGTGAGCAAACAATGCAGAGAAGTGTGCATCATACGATGACTCCTCTCCTCACGTGTGTGTGTGCATGTGTGTGGTGTGTGTGTGTGTGTGTGTTGCATAGAATTATCTGAGCAGAAGCATTGAGTAGGATTATCTGAGCAGAAAGAAAAGTGTGGAACGGTACCTAGTTAACATGGGATTAAGATAAGGGAAGAACAGTGAAAAAAGATCTTCAATTAACAACACGTATTTCTGGAAGCACAAAGGAAGAGTCTGGCTGAACAATCAGAGAATTCAGGCTCTACCTGCCAACTGGAACAGAAATGGGAGCTGATGGAGCCATCCAGCCAGTCAGACATTCAACACCTAAGCAGTGAGATGCTGCCAAGGCGCTCGCTGTGCCAAGGAGCTGCCTCCCCAAGGCAGCCAGCGACTTCGTTGGAACCCATATGACTATGATGCAAGAGCAGCTGCAAAAAAAGAAAGTCAAAGGAAGAAAGAAAAGAACTGAGAGAATGGAGAAAACTGTTAGAAATTTCCATGGGAGAAAAGGAATTAAAGGCAGATCTTCAGGCTCAAGAAAATTTCATCCCTGAGGCCAGAACGCAAAGGAGACACTGCAGGTGAAATGAAAGGCAAAGACACCCCACACACTCCTCCACTCCATTGGTGGCGTTTCAGACGGGGTACAGCTGTCAAGGGCAGTGGACTCAGACAATGTGCCCTCCAGGGGGACTGTCCCCACCCTGTGAGGAATTCTGCAGGCAGGGGTGACTGGTCTGGAAGGGAGTTTGGAATCTGTGGCGCTGCATGTTAGTGGCTGAGCCTAGAACTCATGGCCGAATATGATGCACTGGAGAAGATACATAATAATGAGTCCAGGGCAAAGATCACGACGCCGGAAAAAAAAGACTTCACCTAAATTTACCAGGATCGATTAAAGCTGCAGTTCTGCCTAGAAGGAATGAAAACGGAAGATCGCTCAGCTATCTTGAGACTTACATCCATGAAATATCACTATTGATTGCTTCTGCCAAAATTTCTTCCTCCAACATGGAAATACAACTCAAAGTAGAGGACGCAAAAGGCAGGAGAAAAAGCAGTGGCACAAAAGGAGATTTTTAAATCAGGTGGAGTCACCAGATTAGAAAACTATCCTCCGGCCTCCCTGGTGGTGCAAGGGGTTGAGTCTCTGCACTATGAAGCTATCGGCAGCCACTGCAGCAGGAGTTCGATCCCCGGCCAGGGAGCTGACCCACATGGCACAGCAGACTTCTGTCTCGCCCGCTGATCCCCTCAGCAGTGTATTTGAGTCCATCTGCCTGTTCTGCTCCCCACTCTGTCTCTGGTGAATCCTCTCACCCCACACCTCTGGCCTGCACCCCAGCCTGTATGCATAAATAAGTAAATCTTTAATAAAGAAAAAAAAGAAAACCATCCTCTTTCTCAATCAGTGATGACATTGGAATTAGGTGTACATGAGGCAATCGAGATTTCACTAGCAGACCTTCAGGAGAATTATATTGAGGCTTTAAATACATTTGTGTCTGAAAATCACTTACAGAAAGGTAACTCTGGCTTCGCCAAGATGGGAAGAGATTTGCAGATTTGTTATTAGATTCCCAACGGGAAGCTTGCTTCCTGGTGTTCGCAGTTCCCCTGGCAGAAATCGAGAAACAGACATTCCCTTGACTTGAGGCACAGCCCAGGACCGACCTCAGGGGCTGTCCTTTGTGAACAAGCAGTCGCGTCTGAAGCCAAGGCCCTCGTGCCTTCCGGTCCTGCCCAGCTCACCAACCAGCCAGGGAAGACTTCCCAGCGGCAGGCAGCAGCTCCCCTCCCCTGCTCCTTTTTTTGACTCTTTGTCTCAGTGCTCAGAGTTCTCACCACCATTAACTTCAGGATTCCTCAGGACTTGCAGGTCTCCTGAGCCTATCCTGAAATCCCAGATCCCCAGGGAGAAGCCATAGATTCTCCCAGACGTCTCTCTGCTGCGCCATGTGGGAATCTCCCTGGCCGGGTATCAAACTTGTGTTGCAGTGACTCCAAATAGCTTCATAGTGCTGCGCTTAACCTGTTGCGCCACCAGGGAGGTCCTACTTTCTTTTTAATAAAAGGATATGATAGTTTTATGAGTCAGAGATATTTAGGGGCAGTCAATGATCAAGCAGAGAATGTGCTTACACCAGATACTCATGGGGTAAGGTCGGGTGGCTACTAAGGGTCATGGGTTGAATTAATGTCTCCAGAAAAGATCGACTGAAGTCCTTACCTCTGTTCCATGTGCAAGAAAGAACAATGGCTATGAATTATAAACTTACACAACTGATGAAGCAATGATAATGGAAAGAAATGCCCCAAGGGTGGAAAAGGTCTTTGAAGATTGTCGAAACAAGAACTTGAAGACGGGGTATCAAGGGGCAGTGACACTTTGGCCCCTATTCCAAACTGGAATCAAGAGACGGACAGTATTGAAATAGAAAGAAAACGCTGCAAGGATGGCAGAACATCAAAGTGTTCTTGAATCCTTGCATCTCCACACCATTAAAGCAATGTTCAGAGAAGAGACAGGCAGGAGTGAGATGTAGTAAAATGAAGAGCTGCTCAAGAGCACGAGAAGTTCTCAAAAATGCAAATCTGATGTAGTCACACCTTGTTGCAACACAGAAAGCAAAGGGACTGTTCTTGCAGAACTCAGCACTTCAGAGGGAGTACTGGAACGGGCTCTTGTATGCACAGGTACCAAGGGCAGAGAGGAGGATAAGGCCAGGCACACACCTTGGAGGGGAATGTCAGTGCCATGAGGCCTACTTTTATTTTTAAGATTTATTTATTTACGCATACAAGAGACAGAGTGGGGAGCAGAACAGGCAGATTGACTGAAATACACTGCTGAGGGGAGCAGCAGGTGATACAGGAGAGGTCTGCTGTGCCATGTGGGAATCTCCCTGGCCGGGTATCGAACTCATGTTGCAGTGGCTCTGGATAGCTTCATAGTACTGCACTTAACCCGTTGCGCCACCAGGGAGGTCCTACTTTTTTTTTTTTTTTTTAATAAAAGGATATGATAGTTTTATGAGTCAGAGATATTTAGGGGCAGTCAATGATCAAGCAGAGAATGTGCTTACACAAGATACTCATGGGGTAAGGTTGGGTGGCTACTAGGGGTCATGGGTTAAATTAATGTCTCCAGAAAAGATCGACTGAAGTCCTTGCCTCTGGTACTTCTGAAGGAGACCTTACTTGGCTATAGAGTCATTGCAGCTCTAATTCATTAAGGTCTCCCTGCAATAATGTGGGGCCTTCATTCAATATAATGGATATCCCTCAAAGAAGAGAGAGGGAAATGAAGGGGAAGAGAATGCCACGTGAAGACACAGGAAGAGAGGGCGCCACGTGACGAGAAATGCATAGATCAGATGGACCTAACTGCACGACAGGGAATGCCAGTGACAGACCGCTGCCCCCAGCAGCCACCCGGCTACCGGGGATTCTGTCTAGAGTCTCAGAGGAGCATGCCTGATTCTAGACTGTAGACCTGTGACCTGAGACCTGTGTCTAGACCTGTAGCCTTTAGAACTAGGAGACAATTCAGCGCTATGAAGCTATCGCCAGCCACTGAGTTCCGTCCCCTGCCAGGGAGCTTCCCACATGGCGCAGCAGACCTCTCCCGCCTCGCCCGCTGCTCCCCTCAGCACTGGATTTCAGTGGATCTGCTGTTCTGCTCCCCGCTCTGTCTCTGGTGAATCCTCTCACCACCCCACACCCCCACATACGCCTCTGGCCTACACCCTAGTTCTGGCATGCATAAAAAAAATTAAATAAATCTAAAAAAAAAAACCAACCAAAACTATGGCACAATTCACTGCTGTTGTTTTAAGCCACTCAGCCTGTGGGTTGTGGCAACTAGACTCTGTTTTGGCAGCCCTAGGAAACTAACAAAGTTAGGCACCGTAACCTCATGGCACCTTCTCTTGCTTCCTGCCTGCACCGACTCCCACCACCATAGACACACATATAATGCTCACATTTGATGAGGGAGCCCTTTATGAGCCGATGCTGTTCCATCACCCATATATCCTCTGGCCCACAGTGCACTGGGGAGACCATGTGTTCGAGGCATGCGCCATGAATCAGTGTTGGGATGTGACTTTACCAGCGCTTTCGGTACTCTTTTGCAAAGTCATTCATTGGATTGGGCAGCATTCTTTTCTTGGCAACAAAGACAGCAGCCTTGCCCCTGAGCTCTTTCTCCAATTCATTGATTAACTAGACCAAATTTACTGAAGAGATTCCAGTGGAGGAAAAAGAATCAAGATGCTAATATCTTTCTGACAGTCATCAACTTCAATTTCCTTAGCTGCTATGATATTTATCTCCTGTCTAAGCCCTGAGATCAAAGTTTATCTCCATCTCCTGGAAAGCCTGAGAAGTACCAGATGAAAGCACACTTGACTTTCTGCCCTGTTGTCTCACATCTTTATATTTGGGTTGAACATGGTCTTTTTAAAAAAAAAAAAAAGATTTATTTATTTATGCATACAAAAGCTGGGCGTTGGCCAGAGGTGGGGCCTGGTGAGAGGATTCACCAGAGACAGAGTGGGTTACAGAACAGGCGGATCCACTGAGATACACTGCTGAGGGGAGCAGGGTGTCACCAGGGAGGCCCACAGCATGGTCTTTTTATTCCCTAGTCATCAGTCTGGGAAAAGTGAGGGTAACAAGATGGCATTTGTTTCTTTTAGAGAACTTTATACTGGAAAATGTGCACACATCATATCCAGAATTTACCAGATACTTAATAAATCCTTAGGCCGACCCGAAGAAAGAAAGTATAGGGCATTAAAAGAGAAATTTGGGCCTCCCTGATGGCCTAGGGGTTAAGTCTCGGCGCTATCACCTGGAGGGCCTGAGTTCGATCCCCGGCCAGGAAGCTTCCCACATGGCGCAGCAGACCTCTCCTTCTTGCCTGCCACTCCCCTCAGCAGTGTGTTTCAATAGAGCTGCCTCTTCTGCTCCCCACTCTGTCTCTGGCTTAGCCCCTGAATCTCTGTCCTATATCTCAGTTCTTCCATGCAAAAAAAAATTTTTTAAAGACGAGAGGTTCAGATGGTGATGTAGGGGGACACTGAACTCCCCTCCTTCCATAGTGATCCCAGAGCCACAGCTGTGCACAGAACCCACAGCCAGAGAGTCACTCCTACCCATCAAATAACAGAGGGTAACCCCATCCTGAGACTGGAGGAGAGGCTGAGACACAATCTTGCCATAAACCCCAACCACATGGCACCCCACAATTGGGAGGGAAAGAGCAACCTGAGCTTCTACCTGAAGAGGTGTCAACCTAAACATGCAGGTAATTAAAAGGGCAAAGTGTGTTTATTTGGGATCATAGCATTGCAAATGCTATGAGAAATCAGGTGGAAACTTAAAACGTGCCCCAAGGAGGCACAAAGGTCAGGGGTCTTTGTGGGAAGGAAAAAGGAAGAGGAGGAAAGTGGTTAAAGAAAAGAGTTAGTGGGCCTCCGTGGAGGTGTAGGAAGGGGTTAAGGTCTCAGCACTATCAAGCTATGGCCAGACACTTCCCACATGGGGCAGCAGACCTCTCCTGTGTCGCCCGCTGAGATCTAGCAGTGCATTTCGGTGGACCCGCCTGTTCTGCTGCCCACCCTGTCTCTGGTGGACCCTCTCACACCCCCGTACCTCTGGCCTACACCCCAGTTGTTGCATGCATAAATAAATAAAAACAAATTTTTTTAAAAATTACATACTATAGGGTTCCATTCACATCATGCTCAAAAACAGGCAAATCTGATCTGTGGACGTCAGAGAGCAATGATGGAGGAGCAATGATGGGAAAATAGCATGAGAGCACTCTTTGGGTTGACAGAAATAATCTCTGTCCTTACCTGGGAGTTGGGAATTAAGACAGAACATGAGAATTGTGTCTATTTAAGGAGTACTCAGACTTTCCAAACGCTCCCGGCAGGTGTGTTAGCTGCAGTGTTCTTCTACTGCCACACGGTGGCGGGGTTATAGAACTACCGCAGCTGTGACTGTAAAGACTGCAATTCCTGTGCTTTTCTATTGTTGAGTGTTCACTTTCAGGTTGTGCCTTCCGGTCTCCTTTGGGGAACTGCTGACCTCTACCAGCCTCTCTCCTGGCACAATGCGAACAGTACTCTAAGTGGGGACCCTGCACTGGTCTGCAGTAAAACGGGGGCGAGGTAAGCAATGGCCAAGGCCTCTGTCCTCCCAGGCCTTCATGCCTTTTCAGCCCCCCACTCCTCTGTGTCCCTCTCCTGGCACCCCCTCCTCCTCCCCACACCCCCCTCACACCATCCACTGTTGTTCTCCGACCAGCCAGTGCAACCACCAGCCTAATCGGCCGTCACGGGGAGGAGGTCGCTACGGGGAGAGCCAAAGAGAAAAGCCTGTTACCCTTGTCAAGAGATTCACGTTTCTCCAGGTGAAGTCTGGGAACAGTAAATGTTATCAACTGGGGAATAAAAAGTGCTTTATCTTGTTAAACACAGGACAGCAGTGGACTTCCTGGGACTTAATCTAATTATAGTTTGGGTTCTCCCGAAAATGGAACCTTAACGCAGCCAGTCAGGAGTCACCTGACCAGCGCTGGTTAGATGATCTGCCCGACAGGCCTCCACGGCCCCCCAGGATAGTAACCTGAGCACAGCAGTCCACTTTTTGGCCTAGTAGAACTTCCTTGTTCCTGTCGTGCCCCCAAAAGTCTTTCGTTTTGTAAAGTTCCTCAGACTCATTTCAGTCTAGGTGGCTGCTGCCTGATTCAGATTGATTTATAGTCCAACAGTATTTTTAATGCACCTCAGTTTACCATTTAGCAATCTTTTATTTTTAAGATTGATTTATTTATGCATACAAGAGCTGGTGTGTAGGCCAGAGGTGTCGGGGGGGGGGGGGCGGGTGAGAGGATTCACAGAGACAGAGTGGGGAGCAGAACAGGCGGATCTACTGAAGGACACTGCTGAGGGGAGCAGTGGGCAAGACAGGAGAGGTCTGCTGCACCATATGGGTCACCTTCTTGACTGGCTGGGGATCAAACTTATGCTGCAGTGGCTGCGGATAGGTTCATAGTGCTGAGACTTAACTCCTTGTGCCACTAGGGAGGCCCAATACCCCACCACCACCACTACCCCCCTTTAGCAATCTTTACTTAGTCAGTCATTAATGAGAAAGCACTGAATCTATATTGGAGGACATGAGGGATTTCCAAAATCTATTTAAGTGAGAAAAGCAAAATGCAATGTATTGGCAATACTACAATGACCCAACACCCCTGTATGTGTGTTTATTTATATAGAATAAATGAGCAGAGAGAATAGTGCAGAAAGGTACTTACTGGCTTGTTTGCTTAGAATGGATGGGGTTGTAAGAGAGTGAAATTTAACAGACTAAAATCAGTCTCCTTGGCATAAGGATTATTTGATAATATTGACTATGCCGTGAAAGGCTAGGGGAGAGAGGTCTGAAAGTGGTGAAGGAGACATTTACATATGTAAAGGGAAACCTTCATTTGTATGGGTATAGCCCATGCTGAGTTGATTTAACTCTTATTTTTGAGAAGGCAGCAACTCGAATCTGTGTGAAAGTCAGCCCATATCTCTTACATGTGTACATGTTATTGCTAAACTCTTTCTTCCTCTTGTCAAGCTGTCTGATGTTAATTTATTGCCAGCCTCAAAGATCTTAGAGGGGAAGGAGAGATTTTTCTCCTCTATCCTCCCCTTCTTCCTTCTTCCTTCTTCCTCCCAACACACACACAGTTTTGCTTGGAGCGGGAATGACTTCATTGATTGGCCACTGCTCCTTAACAGCTACTGTGGAGGAAATCTTGTGACTTCTGACAAAAAGTCAATAACAGGTAAAAATTTAACTTCATCACTCTTAGATCTCTATCTTTGAATTCCAGCTGAAGTGAGAAGCAATGCTACTTTTTCTCCCTTCTAAATTTAAGATTGGCAAAAGAAAATTTTGGTGAAACTAGTTCTTCGGGGTATAACATCTCTTGGTTTTGAGTATTCTTGTTTTTTCTTTTAATTTATTCATAATAGAACTGGTTTGTAGGCCAGAGATGTGGGGGTTTGGGGGGTGAGGAGAGGATTCACCAGAGACAGAGTGGATTGACTGAAATACACTGCTGAGGGGAGCAGCGGGCGAGGCAGGAGAGGTCTGCTGCGCCATGTGGGTCAGCTCCCTGGTCGGCGATCGAACTCATGCCCTAGTGGCTGGCGATCGCTTGATAGCACTAGGACTTCAACCCCAGGGCCACCCGGGAAGCCCTATTCTTGGTTTTTAAGAATTTTGTTCTTAATTTCACTTTGACTACTCTTGGATGATCTCAAAGAAAGTCTTTGTATTCTGTATCTTCTAACTTTTGTGTGTTTGTCATAACAAGGAAATTCCATAGGCCCATAAGCCTGGTGTTCAGTTAGTGCCCTAGACTCACTTGAAGTTGCTGTGGGTAACATGCCCATGAGATCAAAGATATTGCCAGTGGAATCTTAAAAGCCAAGCCACAAATTGGTTGGCATGGATTGCACAGTTGAAACCTGTTATGGTGCTCATCTGAAGACACTATGACAGGATTAATTGGTTAAGGAACCAGTTAGATTGGCATGAGGCCATGCCCAACCACTTGAAAGTGCCTGCAATAAGGGTCTCTGTCAAACAAAACCAACCCCAGTTCCATCCCGGGCCAGGGAGCTAACCGCCATGGCGCAGCAGACCTCTCCTATCTCACCCACTGCTCCCCTCAGCAGCGTACTTCAGTGGATCCGCCTGTTCTGCTCCCCACTCTGTCTCTGGTGAATCCTCACCCCCAGCACCTCTGGCCTACACCCCAGCTCTTCCAGGCAATAAATAAATCTTTTTTAAAAGTAATAAAAATAAAAGCTGTAAGATCTCTGTTTGTCTACCTGTATGTTTCTGTTTCCCTGTGCATGTTCTATAGATGTGTACTATTTTTCTGCTTCGATGGTGTTGCTAAAACTAATTTGCATTTAATTGCCTTATAATAAGTGTTTCTATAAATTGTTTCTTAACTCAAATGTAAACTCAAAATACTAACCCAGACATTTTTCAAACTCATGTGGCCCAGGGGAAATCTTTGTAAATAAAAGGTAGGTACATTTGTTATTTGTGTTATAAATACACAACATAATACTATTGGGCTAGAATAAAAGAAAAGAAGATGAAGAAGGAGGAAATCTGCAGCAATATGGATAAACCTTTAGGGTGTATGCTAAATGTTGTAAATCAGAAGGACAAAGACAAATACTGTACGATAGACTTATGTGTGAGATCTGGGGAAAAAAAAAAGGAACTCAACCAGAACAGGTTGGTAGTTGCCAGGGACAGTAGGTGGAAGTTGGGCAAAATGGGTTAAGGGGGTGAAAAGGCACAAACTTCTAGTTATAAAATAAATAAGTCCCAGGGATATAATATACAGCATGGTGACTATAGTTAATAATTCTGTATTTGAACATTTATTTGAAAGTTGGTAAGAGAATAGGTCCTAAAAGTTCTCATCACAAAAAAAAATATTAACTGTATGTGGTGATGGTCATTAACTAGTCTTATTGGGTGATCATTTAATAATACATACACATATTGAATCATTCTGCTGCACACCTGAAACTAACATTTTATATATCCATTATATCTCAAAAGAAAAGAGAGGTGCAAGTTCTACCACTTTTTAAAAGATACTAGAGAAGTTAGCCAAAGTCAGCCAAACAGCTAAGTCTTAAGAATAAGAGAGAAAGGGACAGAAGTAAGACTCGAGATATAGAACAGGAGATGGGTTGGTGAAATTTTGTGAGCAGAACTGGAGGGGACATGAAACAAGGGAATGTGAAAAAACTCACCAGTAGGGACTGCGATGTTATGAGATTCTAGACAAAATTAAATGATGTAGGAGACCAATCACTCTATTTCTTACTTTATGAAGGAAAAACTGAGAGGCTTAAAACAACATCCATTATTAGCTTTATTTATTTATATTTTAAAGATTTATTTATGCATACAAGCTGGGGTATAGGCCAGAGGTAGAGAGGAGGAGGTGACAGGATTCACCAGAGTCAGAGTGGGGAGCAGACCTGGCAGATTGACCAAAATACACTGCTGAGGGGAGCAGTGGGCGAGGCAGGAGAGGTCTGCTGCGCCATGTGGGTCAGCTCCCTGGCCGGGAATCGAACTTGTGCTGCAGAGACTGCGGATAGCTTTATAGGGCTGAGACTTTAACCCCTGCGGCCACCAAGGAGGCCTCATTATTAGCTTTATTTTTTGTGGGTCGGGAATCTGGGTGAGACGTGTCAAGTCCTCTGGCTCAGGCTCTCCCAAAGACTGCTGTCATCCCGAGGCTTGGCATGGGGAGGATCTGACTCCACATTCACTCACTTAGCAGACATCTGACTGAAGACCTTGTTTCCTTGCTGGCTGTTAGTGGGACACTGTCCTGGGTTCCTTCCCTGTGGGCCTCTCCATTCAGCAGTTTGCAGCACGGCAGCTGGCTTCTCTTAGAGTGAGGAAACAAGGGAGAGAGAGGATACAAGCACCTCAGGAGAAAGAATCTTTCTTGATGGCCTATCATTTTCACCACAATCTATTTGTTATAAAGAAGCCCCCGGCTCCAAACCACACTCAAAGGGAGGAAATTACACAGCAGTGTGCCTATCGGGAGGCAGAGACATTGGAGCTGTCTTGGAAGCTGCCTTTTATGTGGGGCATAAGCAGGGGCAGAGGCATTCACGAGCAGAAATATTTGACAGGTAAATGTTTGCATTGCAATATTAAGAAGGGTGTACATGTTTCTAACCTTGCTAGCTCAGATTGAGTGGTATGCTACAATAATACAGGAACGGTCTTTAAAAACTGAAAGGGTGATCCATGAAAAGATGTACTGAAGGAGCTAGCAGATTGGACCACAAAAACCTGATACCATGAGATAAATGAGGAAATTACCGAACAAGGAAGTGTATGCCCATAAACTAGAATTTCCACCTTACAGATTAAAATAATCTCAAAAGACCCAGGAGATAGGGGTGACAAATGGATAAGTATATATGATAATCTGCTTAAACACAAGACTTCTCAGACGTTTGGCTGACTCCACCCACCTAAAAATACTCGCAAAGGGAAAAAAGTCGTACTTAATACCTGAATGTGCCTTTGTAAGAAACTCCTGGAGCTGACTGGCAAAAAAGCCTTTCTATTTAAAATGAGCAAGCAATATTTTCAAGGCCCTTCTTCCCTTAAAAGGAGGAAGAAAATTGACAGTGTTGGGGGGAAATACTTGAGACTAGGCTCTCTCTCCCCTAATCTATTCAGGCCTGGTGATCTGGCCCTTTCCCATTGCTCAGGCCTCCTTGCCACCACTCACTGCTTGTCACCTCCTGCTGCAACCACAGTTCTCTTGTCAGTGAGACACTAGGCGAACCTTCTAAATTCATTCAGATCGCTGCTCAAATGCCACTCACCATAACAAACTTGACCGGCTGCTGTCTGTCAAATATAGCACCTAATAGCATCGACCTCCAGCGTCCTCTCACTCTGCCTTTTTTTTTTCTTTAAGATTTACTTATGCATACAAGGTGGGGTACAGGCCAGAGGCATGGGGCCGTGAGAGACAGAGTGGGGAGCAGCACAGGCAGATCAAGGGAAATACACTGCTGAGGGGAGCGGCGGGAGAGGCAGAAGAGGTCTGCTGCGCCCTGTGGGAATCTGCCTGGTGTGGAACTCGAACTCGCATCACGTAACAGCTGCCCACAGCGCAGCGCTTACCCGCTGTGCCACCAGGGAGGACTTGACTTTTTTTTTCTTTACGGCAGTTACCATCTACCGAGATTCTAGTATGCCTTTATTTTCTACTTATAATTTTATTTTTATTACCTGTTTATTGCCTGCCACCTCCACCGAGGTAACAGTTCTATGAATCTAAGGTCTTTGGCTCACGGCTCAAGTCCCTGGCTTTTGTCAATAATGTCTGTGAGTAAATGTAAGGGGGAAAAAAAACAGTTAAGTGAAGCCCGTAAAAACGAGTTTAACAGAATGAGGGCGGAAAACATGAACAACGGCAATTTGCTAGAACTGTACTAACACGACGTCATGTGCAATGGGAAATATTTATCTTACCCTATAATATGATTTCCTTTTTTAAACCCCGACTCAAATGAGCTGATCTACTTGACAGTATTTAGGGCGACATATATCACTAATTTCTGTATATTCTCAGACGGACGCTGCCCCGCCCTCTTTTAGAAAATGTATTCTTGTCGCTATTTGATAGGCTGTCGCTCCTGGATGCCCCTTTCTCATTGGCTACGGCTCCAGTCTTTTACTCACGATCCGAGCACTTCATTGGTCCGCTGCCGCATACAGCCCGCGGCTGTCGTTGCTCAGGCTGGAGGAGGACCCGGGTGACGTCAAAGGCGCGCCCAGCCCACATTCCAGAGCCTGGGCGGAGACTTCCCGCGGCCCTGCCTTTGGAGGCGGGACGGGATGGAGGGATAGACTTATGATTGGGTAGAGCTGGCGAGGTGCGCCTCCAATTGGTCACTGTCCCGGAGGGAGGCGGAATCGCAGCTGGGTCCTGGAACAGAGCTGGGGAGCTCTGGGAGTCTCAAAGTTTGTGTGTGGAGCGGTGGTGGAAAGCGGGTTTATGGCGAAGGGATTTACTTGGAATGAAAGCTGAGCTCCTGCCTTTGATTTGGAGGCGCTCCCTGCCTTAAACCCTGCAGCCTTCGACCCGGTCCTTGGCCAGTCTGTCTCCCCCGGGGACCCCCAGATCTCGGAGGACACCGGACGGGAGCCCTGGGCAGTTCTCTCGCAGGCAGAGGAGCAAAGGTTTTCCTTCCTACGTGCAAAAGCCACACACACTCGCGCACACACGCACGCGCGGGGCCGACCTCCCCTCCGCCGCGGCTCAGCCCGCTCCCCTCCTGCCCTAGCATCCTCGGCCCAGCGCGCCCGGACCACCATGGAGGTGCTGGAGAGCGGGGAGCAGAGCGTCCTGCAGTGGGACCGCAAGCTGAGCGAGCTGTCAGAGCCCGGGGAAACCGAGGCCCTCATGTACCACACGGTGAGGACTGCGGGGCGAGAGGGCGGCCGGGAAGGGGCGCGTTGTCATCGGAACAACAGCTGGGCACTGGGGACCGGGAAGGACGTCTTTGGCGAGAGGCTTGGCCAGAATGAGGAGACTGGGGAGAGGTGTGGCTTTCCTACCTGGACGCATAGAGGTGGGCAGCTGGCTCTTCGAAGCTCAGTGGCAGGGATGACACTTGGCCTCCTCTTTAGAGATTTGTACTCTCCCCGGCTCCCGACGCTCTTTCCCATCTGCGGTGTCATTTCCTACTGGAAGCCGAAGCAGGGATAGGTGTTTGGAGGAGAATAAGCCTCTGTTTAGTTTGCAGCTGATTTTGGTGGAAAGGTCTTTAAAAACGGGACAAAATACTTTGCTTTTCTTCGCTGTTATATTCTTTCTTCCTCTCTGCCTCACTGTTTCTGTCTCGCGGTCTCCTTTACGCTCTAACTTATATTTTTAAAAGTGTGAGGGGCAGGGTGGGGCGGGGGATAGCGGGGAGGAGGCCCTTTCTCATGAGGAGAAAGACTGCTTTATTTGGCTTCTTTAACTGAACGGCCAAGAATCTGCTTCCTCCCTTTTCCGAGGCAAGATCAGCAGAGGAGTTTGGAAACTGTGAGGCAGCTGCATATTTCAGAAAGGCTTTGGAGACTGGGACAGCTCACCAGTTCCTTGCTCAGAGACCCCTAGGGAATAAGTCACAGGGCACATCCATATTTCTTCTAAAGTTTTCAATTTAAATTTTTGGTTCTTACATTTGCAAAAGGAAAGTTTGTTTACAACAGCCAGCACTGATAGTAAGACTTTCTGTGAGATCTCTTTGTTTCTTTATTACCAATGCAGAAGTTTGTAATTAGAGAAAGGAAGAGCGAACACTAATGAGAAAACGAGAGGCTTGGCTGGTTCCCCTTCGGGATTCTTTGAATGAGGTCAGTGCCAGGATATTTGAAACTTCTGCAAAATGGCCTGCAGACTCCACCTCTTTGACCTTTGCCTCTGACTGACGTTATTTTGGGAAAAGGGATGAGGGCCTCCCTGCTATTCCCACCCAAGCTTTGGTGGTGGCTGGAAATGGCTTGTTTTAAAATGCGGAGTGCGGAGGAGACAAGAGGGTGTGGTAGTTCAGCTGGGGCAGAAGTGTGCAGCATGACCAGGGAGCTCACTAAGCCTCTCCCTGGGGGCCCAGATGTGCTTCCAGTCATCTGTATAGACCTTGGAGCATATTGGTCCTCAGATATCTTCTGGTAATTGGAGCTCCAGATGTTTCTGTCGACACGGGCTGTGTTTGAACCATTTGCTAAGGGTCAGTTCTTCGCATTTATTCTTAATCACACTATTCTTTCACTGTGAAAGCGTCTCCTCCAGCAGCTGCTGCCCCGGAACTGGGGCTGTCTTTTTCAGCTGGTGGGCTGAAGTCTACATAAGCCCCCCAACTTCCTTTCTTCTTCCCTGTGACTTGCATTTGTGAGACCTCAGGCCAGGGTTTGAGATGCCACATGTGACTGTGACGTGGACTCCAGAACAGCTTACAGGCCTATAACCAATGCTCAGCACAGATTCAGGGGTCCAGATCTTTCATTCCTTTTGGACGTAGGGATCAGCTTTTCTGTCATTGTGATGAAGCAGTGATGTATGATCTTTTTTTTACTTCTGATTTTATTTTTTAAAATGACCTCTATGTCCACTGCTTAGGAATATGTCTCTCTTCTGGGCAGCCACTCTTCCCTGTAAGTTTTTGCCAGCAAACTATGTATATGAATTTGTGTTGATAGATATTGGATTTAGTAGCCCAGGCAACTGAATTCTATTCCTTCTAAACAAGGGGGGTTTGGCAGACATTTGAAAATAGATAACTTTCCCGTCTGTTTTTGAACTCTGTTGGGTATCCAGTTGCAGAAGTGGTTATTATAGTCATTGGTCCTTAATATGGGAAGGCCTGACCTGGTGAATCTCCACATAGGAGAAGATGGCCTGACTATATATATTCATTCAAACACTTCTTGTCCTTCCAGTTAATAGTTACTGAGTATCTTCTGTGTGTCAAGCACCTGGGATACATCAATGAACAAAAGTAGAGATAACTTCCTGACCTTGAGAAGCTTAAGTTCCAGTATGTGTGTGCATGTGCATGTGAGTGCACTCGTGGGGGAGAGAATGAATAATGAACAATAGAGAAATAAGTGATATTGTCTATTAGACATTGTAAGTGTTATGGACAATGTAAAAGTAGGGCTAAGGAGGATAGAGTAAACAGAATGGAGGAAGGACAAAATATGATATTGAATTTAGGGATCAGATAAGCCTCCCTAGAGTCTGAACAAAGGCTTGGCGGAGATAAGAGTGTTAGCTCAGCAGGATGAAAAGCCAAAGCAGAGGCCCTTGCTGGCAGTGTTTCTGGCATGGGCCTATGGCAGCATTTCCTTCTGTCTTAGATCCCCCCAGTTGGGTTAGTTATTTTCTATTTAAATGCAGGTTACTTCTGGGTCACAGTGCCTGTTTTTGGAAAGGCCCGTTGCCTCTTTCCAAGTTGAGTGGATGGGTCATTATACTGGGCAAGGAAAGCCTGCAGGGTGGCTAAAGTGCAGATGTTAGTTAGGGAAGTGGAAAGATAGGCTAATAGCTACTGTCTAATGAGTGTTATTAGCTGAAAGGGAGGGCTGGCTACACAGGCTGCCACCCGTGCGGCTCCGTAGGGCCCCTTACTCGATGCTCTATTGTCACCATCTTGAAATCTTTACTCATTTTCGAAAAAAGAGTCCTGTGTTTCTATTTTGCATCACATCAGGTTATGCCACTGGTCCTGCTGAAAGGAAGGCACTGTGTTTACTGTTTACAAGAATGATACTACTGAGCCCTCTGTATGACCCAGGAGGGAGCGATTTTTATTCTCTATTTACAGATAAGAAAACTTGATGAGTTTAAGCAGTGAAGTGAAGGTCTCCCAGCTAATTGGTGAGAGACCCAGAATTCAAATTCAGGACTGCCCACCTCCAAAGTCCCAGTTCTTTCCCACCTGCTGTTTAGATGAGGGACCCAGACTTAAGGAGAAGGAACTAGTAAGAGGATGGGAGAGGGTGACTGGACACCTAGAAATCGCTGAACCCATAGACAGCTAAGATTTCATTGAGGTGCCACGCCAGCCGCCAGGGCCAGCCCCCACTGTGCCTGGCACAGTCCCTCGATTTGGTCTAGGGGGATGGAGCTAGCACTTGCGAGGTGTCTAAGGCCCTAGCAGACCAGCCACCTACCTGATTTTAAAAACAGAGAAGCTTCGAGTTGCCTGAGGCTGGGATTATATGGTCTGAGACTGCCCTGTGTGAGCCAGCAGCACCAGTGTTTTTCTCATTTGCTTAGTTATGAAGAATTCTTGGTCCAAGGACAAAGGCTTAGAGGAGACAAGTTCATAGCCTACAAAGCAATGAAGCAAATATGAACTTGCTGGTTAGTCCTAATGATGGCAGCTTTGGGCCCCCTCTTAAAGCTTAAAAAAGGGTTCCCATACTGATGATGAAATATTTTTAAGTCAGTGAGCAGCGTTTTTGTGGAAGCTGTTGGTTGCTTCTAAAGTGGATGAAGGCTAAAAGTGGATTGAGAAAAGAAGCACATAGAAAAATGCGGAGAATATGTATCAATGTTTGAAATCATTGGGAGAAACCCTGTCCCTTTCCCCAAACCTCCTGGATGTTGGATATTTCTACATAGATGGTATGTTTCCAGAAGATTCTGGGTAAATCACATTTGTGAAAATTCACGATTTTGCAATTTAAAGAGCAGATTTATAGTGTGTGTATTATATGTGCTTGTAGCTGGAAAGATGCTCAAGAGGTGGGTAATCGATTGTTTCTTCCCAGGGGATTTGGGGGTCTGGAGGTCGAGAGAGGGAGAGTTATTTACAGCTATCCCTTCTGTTCTGTTCAAACTTTTACCTCCTAAATGTATTTAGAAGATGAAAAATTATAACTGAAAGGCAACCCATAAGATTGGACTGGTGTTTCTTTGTAGCCTGAGATTCCTCGAGGGCAGAAGAGGGACCTGGTGATTTGTTAAGTTCAAAACCACTTGCAGGTCTTGGATGAAGAAAGAGAAGCAGGAGGAGTGCTTGGTGGGAAGGGGCTCTCAGGGTAGAGGATTAACAGTGGGAATATGTGAGATAAACTGTGCTCTCTGTAATTTTCATATTTTAGCTTAGCAGTCTGGAATATAGGGATTTATCAATTTTTATGATTTGTATATTTCCAAAGCACATGCAATAAGGACTACTAAGTCTTTGCAAAAAGTCAATGCCAGAAGCACTGCTTTTTTTTTTAAAGATTTATTTATTTATGCATACAAGAATTGGAGTGTAGGCCAAAAAGATGGGGGGTAGGGGGGTGAGAGGATTCACCAGAGACAGAATGGGGAGCAGAACAGGCAGATTGACTGAAATACACTGCTGAGGGAGCAGCGGGCAAGGCAGGAGAGGTCTTCTGTGCTATGTGGGAAGCTCCCTGGCTGGGGATTAAACTCTTGTGCTGCAGTGGCTGCAGACAGCTTCATAGTGCTGAGATTTAACCCCTGTGCCACCAGGGAGGTCCCCACTGCTTGTTTTTTTAAATGTTCAGTTCCTATAAGTCCCGATATTTATAAAGTTATTTAGTGGTTAATACTACTAAAATTTTATATCCAGTTGGTTCTTCAGGTGAAGTGACTGATAACCGACAGTGGGAGGTAGACAGCCAGGAATGTTCAGTCCTCCTGGTGACTGCACGGAAGGTCAGCCAGCTTTCATGCCTACCGCTGATGGCCGGAATAGAGAGGACTCATCTCACAGAGTGGTGGTTTCCCCTTCCTCCCAGCTGCTCCTGAGGCTGATGTGTCTCCAGTGGGGTATTGAAGCTTTTGGTTTGATGTTTGCTCCTATTATGAGCCCCCAGCCAAGTTGGGGGGACCTGGGTCTCCTACCTTGAGAATGTCATTTCTTATCACCTGACTTCCACAAACGAAATAAAGCGCAGCTATTCCCTGCTATCCGAAAGTAGAGCGTTCCTATTTGGTATAATTTGGTAGGTTGCGGGGGAGGAGTCTAGGAGGGTTCAAAAATTATTCTATGCAAATTTGCAAATACAGGACTCACAGACACAGGGAAGAGCTGTAATGAGTTCTAGTAGGAGACAGAATTCTGAACTCAGCATTATTTGCTTCCTCTTTCCACCCCTTCACCCCTTGGGTGTTTCCCTCCTTCTGAGCCCCAAGTGCTGAGTAGATGATGCCTCTTTCCAACCCCACTTCAGAAATTTTGTTCTTAGGGCAGATTTAATAAAAATTTTGTTCTTAGGGCAGATTTACTAAAAACTTAAATATTAGCAAGGCTTATCATATCACACCTAAATTGATATTTATAACAATCAATCAATTCAGGTTAAAAGGGCAAATCTCTAAATGGAGAACTTACAGCAATAACCAGGTAGTAGGGGAGCTATATGGTGGGGGTGGTGGGGTTCCCTGCCCCTCTTCTATTCCAAGCATGTGGTCCTTGTTCATAAGGCGGCCTTGCACATGTGTTGTCAATTTGACTATGATCTAAAGGGTTTTCATTGACTTGGTGAAAAGTCCTGGGTGCATTCTCTGATGGTCTCTGAAATTGTCCTTATGGTGTTAACATGTGTTGGAAGAAGGTAGACTTGGGCATAGTCCTGAAAGATGAGAGGGCAGCCCTGGTTTTTGTACCTGATCTCTCTTTTGAAAGACCCCCGAGTGATCGTATTCTGTGGAAGCAGAGAGTTCTGGTGTGAGTTGCTCTTGCAGGAGAAATGACTTAAATTACAATGCTTGCAGCAGCAAGTAACTGAAAACTGATTCTGATTCCTTTAACAATAAGTACATGAGTCTGTCTTGTTGCAAAGGGCCTAGAAGTATAACTTCTTGTTGGCTGATTCAGCAACCCTTCAGTTCTACCTACCTACCTGTGGATTTCATCTTCAGGTTTCATGCAACCTGAAGCCATCACGTATTGATGAGTTTCAGGTGTTCCAACTCAAAATGCCAATATCCAGAGGAGAAAGAGAGATCGTGTCTTTTTCATGTTTCTTTTTAGGATGGAAGGATCTTTTCCCCAGAAGCCTGTCAGTTGATTTCTGTTTGAGCTTTATTGGCAAGGATTGGATCACATGATCAGTGGCTGGAAAGGGTTTACATGATGTGCTTAGATTAGTCATATGGGAATGGAGGCGATATTGGCTCAACTAGCACGCTCCTTTGTGTTGATCATTAGTAAAACAGTTTGAATTGGCACGTCTTTCTTTAACTAATGACTGTTTAACCAGTGACTATTTTTCTTACAAAAATGGGTTAGCAAATGGAAAATGTTTTAAAATCCACAACAATTAGCCTGGGAACAAAAGATCAAGCCAAGTGCTGAGCCACTTGGAAAGCTCTAAGAATATTCTTTACCTGTGCTAACAGCACCAGTTGAAGGAAAACTATGGAGATAGGAACAGCCTCTCTGAAATGCTTACGAGGGTCTTCCACGTTGTATCCCAGCTCACTAAGAAATGTATAATGAGGGCTTGCCTCCCTGGTGGCGCAAGGGGTTAAGACTCTGCACTATCAAGCTAAGTTTGATCCCCGATCCCCAGCCAGGGCTCTGACCCACAGGGCGCAGCAGACCTCTCCTGCCTCGCCCGCTGCTCCCCTCAATAGTTTACTTCAGTCAGTCTGCCTGTTCTGCTCCCCACTCTGTCTCTGGTGAATCCTCTCACCACCACCCCCACACCTCTGGCCTATACCCCAGTTCTGGTATGTATAAATAAATAAATCTTTAAAAAAGAGAGAAATGTACAATGAACTATATTATCTGAACTCTCTGCATCAGGGTCAAACACCAGGACTGTCGTCATGCTCTTCATGACAGACAAGAATGACTTGTTCCATTTGAGGTCCACACACCCTCACGTCAGCAGGTGGGAAGTCGAATGACATTTTTCAGGAGGCTGTTTTCCCAGTTGCATATGGCTGTTCAAATATTGATAAGGCCTTGTGTGCCTGTTTGCAGCTTGAACTGCCTGCCTCAGCCCAGCAGGGCTCTGGCCTGTCTGTTGACTATCTTGGGACAAACAGCCCTGGGCCTTGCTGGACATTTGTGGGGTGGGTGGCCTGAGGCTTGCAGGGTGTCTGGACTGTCCCATTGAGTGATCTTATGAATGAGGGGGCAGAGTCAGGACTGAGAGGAAATGAGAGACATCTTCTTTGGGTCAACCTTGGACCCATTCTTCTGCTCACAAGAGGCTCTTGGGCTTTTCCAAATGAAGTGACCTCGATTTTCCCTGTGTGGCATTGTGGAAGTTTTCCATGAGGCGCATAGGAGGAGATGGCCCCTTTTCTCTCGGGGAATCCAAGGCCTAGAGTAGTAAAAAGATTCGCTCAATTGGAACACAGGCTCCTTGAGGACCAGAGGCATGACTTATGACTTGTCTTTTCTATACTCCCATGATGCTTAGCCAAGGACAGGATGCTCAGAGATACGTGTAATTTCTGGATGCATAATTAAGAGGAGGAAGGCAGTCTTGGACAATACACACACACACACACACCACGAAGATATATAGAAATACTTAACTCTGATTCTGTTAGTGTTTCTCCCAATCTAAAATTTTAGTATGAAAGTGATGGGTAATACCAGGTCAATATTTTTTTCTTGTTTAGTTTCCAAAGCAAGAGGGGAGGGCAGGGCGTTGTGTAACAGTCCCGGTTTCCACCGAGGGGAGCTGAAGGCAGTGTCATGGACAGGTGTGCTTCTGAGCCCGGCAGCTTTGAGTCAAGGGCCACTGGTTCTCTGGTGACCTTGGGTGAATCACCTCACCTCTTGGGGTCTTAGTTTCTTTACATGTCACCACCCCGGCCAATAGTAAATACGCTTTCCACCTTCTCTCCCAAGTGAAACTCCTCTCTGAGAAAAAGGTGTCTCAGCCTTGGGAGTCTGACATCATTCAGGAAGAACCGAGGACCTGTAATTATTCTCTCTCACGCATCCTCATTTCCTCTCCTTCCCAGCTTCAACCTTCTGCTATAAACACAGGTCTCTGTCTTGAACATATGTTTGCCAGATCTTTGCTCATTTTTTCTCTCTTGTTTACTGCCAGGTTTTCTCAGAAAAGTGGTCAATAGCCATGACCTCCAGTTCCTTACTTCCTACTTATCCCTGTGCCCTGTATATTCTGGTTCGTGCAACTGCTGGAAGGCCTTTCAGCTTCTCTCTAACTGCTTAGTCCACTGCTCTGTTCTTTTTTTTTTTTTAAAGATTTATTTGTGCATTCAAGCTGGGGTGTAGGCCAGAAGTGGGGGGAGGGGTGAGAGGATTTACCAGAGACAGAGTGGGGAGCAGAACAGGCAGATCGACCGAAATACACTGCTGATGGGAGCAGTGGGTGAGGCAGGAGAGGTCTGCTGTGCCATGTGGGAATCGCCCTGGCCGGGGATCGAACTCGTACTGCTGTGGCTCCCGATAGCTTCATCGTGCTGCACTTAACCCGTTGCGCCACCAGGGAGCCCCAAGTCCACTGCTCTGTTCTTACCCTTCCTGCGAGGCCTCGTGGAAATGCCTGGCAGCCTTGCCCACGGGTCTTGTGATTCGTCCTTGCGTTGTCACTCTGATGGGCTTCTTCACTGGTTTCCTCACCACCCATTAAATGTGTTTGGTCCTTGACCTGCTGTTCTGTATGTCCAGAATAGCCGAGCGCCCCCGGGGCCTGCTATCGACTTCAAAACAGCAGACTCTTAGATCTTTCTATCTGTTGTGTGTCTATAGACAGAAAGTGGGAGCTCTTTGGAATATGACCGAAGATTCTGCGGGGCCCTCACTAGCTGTCGAGCAGCTCTGGCTGAGTAACCCTTGTATCTTTGTGATGCATTACTCTGACTAAGAAGAGATGGGAACACTTTGATCCCCCCCTATCATTGCACCCCATTTATCTCAGGGAATGTTTAGTGAGTTAGCTCTCCTGCAGTGTAAACCCGTGAGAAGTTCATGGGTTGTTACCGAGACACAGCTGTTTCTAGAGCCCATGCTGCCTGTCAGATGCAAGCTGTGTTTTGACTGGACTTTGGCTTCGTCTTTGGCTTGGGAAACCTTTTGTATTGTTCTGTGTTGATATGTCTAATTTTCTGGGATGGTGGAAGGTCAGTGCAAAAGGCAGACCTAACTCCTTAGATCACGCACATGCCGCTTACTCCTCTGTTCAGTTCCAATGGCCTTGTGCTGAACAGCCTGACTTTGAGTTGCCCTACTCTGGAGTAATTTATTTATCTAAGCTTTGCTGGTATTACTGAAGAGCTTTGATTTTTTTTTCTTTTTCTTTTTTTTTTTTTTTTTTGAGAGTTGAGAGGGATTCCTCTGAGTCTTTCAGATGTCTCTGCTGCTTCTGGTTAGAAGGACCCTTGGTGTCTCTTGGAGGAGAATTTTTCTTTGAGCATAAAGCAGTTTGATGTGTGAACTCATTGTAGTGCAAGTTACTTTCCATCCGAGGCCTCAGTGTCCCCACCTTTAAAATGCTGCATTTGTCTTACGTGCTCTCCAGTACCTGCGTTTTGCCCGCCTCCCCTTGAAAGGCCCTCATCTTTAAATATGGGTGATTTCGGGCCTCCCTGGTGGTGCAGGGGTTAAAATCTCAGCGTTATCAAGCTATGGGCAGCCACTGCAGCGTGAGTTTGATCCCTGGCCAGGGAGCTTCCCACATGGCGCAGCAGACCTCTCCTGCCTCGCCTGCTGCTCCCTTCAATAGTGTATTTCCGTCAGTCTACCTGTTCTGCTCCCCACTCTGTCTCTGTGAGTCCTCTCACACCCCCCACCTCTGGCCTATACCCTAGTTCTTATATGCATAAATAAATAAAAATAAATCTTAAAAAAAAATGTGGATGATTTCAAACAAGTCTTTCGTGCCTGTTTCATTTGGGCAACTCATTTGCAAGTATAGCTTTGCATTTTGTAGCCTGTGTTTTTTGACTTAAATCCTTGTTGCTTCAGTAAAACCCAGACAAAATAAGGAATGGAAAAACAGAGAGGCACAGAGGTAGGAAACATTTTTTTTTAACTTTAGGGAAAAAAAAAAAAAAACCCTCTTCAGACTCCTTGGCAAATAAAAGGAGTCTGGGAAAAAAAATCCACAAACAATTTCCTAGTTGTCTGAGTGGAAAATCCTGGTTTTTTAACATTTCATATCTTGGAAATGTCTGAATAGTTTTTGTTTAAAGGGAAATTCCTTTTGGCTGAGAGAAAGCCTGCAGGATTCAAATGGATAGGCTGATGTTTTTAGAAAACTTGGCGGAAATGAGGAATTGTGATGAAAATGCTTTTTCACTGGGCAGTTCACTTAAGCAAAAATTTAAATCCATGGTTTCCAATCAGAGGTCTTAAACTTCAAGCATTAACCCCTTCCTTCCCCTTGCTTCCTGTCTGCATCCTGGGGAAATGTCTCTTCCTTCAATTGGAGGAACTTAATGAACTGCTTTTTAAACCCGTGTGCGTTCTGGGCAGCAGGATATACATTCTTGACCTTGGAATTCTCCCAACAGAGTGGGATGGGAGACATGTCAACAAATCATTAAATGACGAGTCGTTAAATCCTGGTGTATGGGCCTCCCCGGTGGCGCAGCGGTTAAGTGCTGCGCTGTGGAGCTGTCAGCAGCGGCGACGTGAGTTCAACACCCGGCCGGGGAGAATCCCACATGGTGCGGCAGACCTCTCCTGCCTCGCCCGCTGCTCCCCTCAGCAGTGTATTTCTGATCTGCCTGTTCTGCTACCCTCTCTGTCTCTGGTGAACCCTCTCGCTGCCCCACGCCTCTGGCCTATACCCCAGCTTGTATGTATAAATAAAAATAAATAAATAAATAAATCCTGGTGTACCTTTTGTAGTAGAGAGGGTTCAAGGTGTTTTCTGGAGCTTTGAGGATGGAATACCAAATCTAAAGGAGATGAAGAGCTGGAAAACATTTTGCCGAGCAGGTTTTATTTGGTGGGTCTGAAGTATCAAAAGTTCCCCAGGCAGTGGGCCCAGCAGGTACGGGGAGGAATGTGTAAAACGTCCTTGTTGATTCTGGGAGTTTCAAGTAGTAGTTGAGAGCAGAGTGCTCTGGGGAGCGTGGAGAGCCAGTTGGACACTCTTTTGCAGACATTACACTTGGGAGGCTTTTAAGGGCTTTTAACAAGAGATGGATAGAGGTAAAATGTGTGTCAGAAAGGAAATCCTCGGTTATGAAAGATGGACTGGAAGGCAGAAATCATGGTGGCAAGATGATCTGTTGGCTTCTGTCTCCTCCGTGAAGTAGAACAAGATGCCATGAGAGCCGGGCCGGGCCGGGGAGGGGTTCAGGGATGTCAGAGGGTTAGAAGGTGCACTTGGAGTCCCGGTGACCTTGAGGGGTTAGGGAGGGTTATGGAAGACCTCTTGTTTTCTGATGTGGCCAACTAAGTTGTTGTTGACCTAGAAGGGGAATATTTAGAGGGGGGAATACATTCAGCAGGGAGGGTGGGGAGTTCAATTTTTGACATGGTGATTCTAACGCGCATGCGAACATTCAGGAGCTAGACCCTAAAAGGCAGGCAGAAACGTGGGTCAGGGGTTCAAAGGTCAGGAGTGGAGGTGTAAATCTGGGTGTTAGGAGTCTAATGGGGGAGAAGGAAAGCGCGGGGCCCTGGGCCACCTTTCTGATAGAGGGACTGGTAGGGATAGAGGGACCTACAGATGGAACTCAGGAAAAGTCAGCAGGAAAATATGGAGAAAATCCCATCCCAGGATCCCAGAGAGCGGGGAGCTGCCAAGATACAGCGGTCCAGATACACAGGGGTCGAGGATGCGCTTCAGCCGAACACCAGGCACCCCCAGGCAGACACTGTTAGCGCAGGGCTGTACCCGGGTCTTAGAGCCACAGAGACTTCCCTGTGGTCTGTCCCCAGGGACATGCAGTGTGGCCTTCTGCCGAGGGAGTGGACACCCTGTTTCCCTGGAGAGTAGAAACTGCAGAAGGGCAGGAAACGAGTAAACATGCATGGTGTGTAATATCTACCATACTGCTGCTTTCTTTCCTTTTTTTTCCTTTTTGATACAAGATTAAAATCAACCCTCGAAGTTAGCCTTGGAGACCGTCGCTCATGTGGCCGTGCTATTTTGTGAGGGTCTTTTCTTCATTCTTCAGTCCAGGCTGAGTACCTCTGCCCCCGGATGTGCTTCTGGCCTGTGAAGAGGCGTTTGTGCATGTGTCCTGGATGGCTCAGGCTTTGGGGCGTGCAGAGGGAGGGGCTCTGAACTCACTATACCTGGAGAGTGTGTCGGGTCTGTCAGGCGCCTCCACGGTTCGAGCCTTTCCCGCCTTTATTTCCTCTGACTCTTCCCACTGAGAAAGTATCGGGCGGACCTTGGCCACCAGAGGTGACTTTGATCACAGATGCATCAGCAATGTTCAAATGGTAGAAAAATAGAAAAAAATCAAACTGGCCCTGTATCTGTATGACATACGAATAGGGGCAGGTGAGGACACATGGTTTTATAAAAAGCAAGTGAGCTGAGGTCTTTCCAGTGGAAGGAACTTAAAAATAAACGAGGCAGTTTTGAAGAAAATGTGCAGTGCAAGTGGGGCCGGCTTCAAGGCCTGCCAAGGGGACTCGATGGGATGCCCCTCTGCCCTCCCTGTGCCCCCTGTGCCCTGGGGCGGGCTCCCGCCTTTGCCCAGGACCGTGCTGTGTCCCGGATGTTGTTCTCAGGACCCTCAAGTCGTCCCAGGGAGGTAAGAGGTAGAGGTGGGTGGAGGAGCTCCGCAGGGGGCGCTGAGTGGAGAACCTGACCAGAAGGGAGAATTCTGCTTTTAGAAGGCACAGAGGCTGCAGGCGGCCCCCTTCTGGGCCTGGAGCAGAACAGACTCCTTCGGGGGACCTGGGTTTAGGGTTCACCCCATAGGACAGCTGTAGTGTGGGTTAGTAGGTCTGTTGGCTGACTGGGAAACATTAATTTTTATCACATGGTTTCAACAAGAAAATGTCTTGTGAAGCACCTATGTTAAAAACGTGTTAAAATAGACCTCATTTTCTTAGAACCGCTTTAGTCACACAGCAAAACTGGGCAGAGTGCACAGAGTCCCCACAGACCACCCCCCCGCAACCCCCCACCAGGCACAACTTACGCCACTGTCAACACCCCACTGTTAAAATTTTTGGAATGTAGATTCATAAGCTGGGGTAAACTGTGGCAGCTTTTGATTTTAACTTTGCTTTTAAAAATTAGTCACAGACAAGCTTCCTTTCATGGCCCAACAAGAAGCCAAATTGGCTTATAAGAACCTTAAGAGTGTGTGTTTCTGTGTGTGTGTGTGTGTGTGTGCATGTGTGCGTGCGTGCGTGTATGTCTCAGCTGCCTTTTGTCTTGTTTTAATAAAAAATTACTTAAAATAATTAGAAGCAGATTTGTAGATTTTGGTAGAATACAATGAAAAAGTTTCAATATTGTGCCCCCGCCCCTGTGCCCCCTACTTCTCCTCACCCCTGCCCCACTCTTTCTGGGCACTGTGCTTTGGAAAGAGTGTGGGGTGGAGTAAGGGGAATGTTGTATCTCTTAGAGCTGAAGAACCCAACGCCCATATGCTATGACTTTAATTTCCTGCCCCGAGATGGCAATTGCTTCTGAGGCATTGCCAGAAGTTGTTTTTCTGGTTCTGCTCTGGCTTTGCAAGTTTTCTTTCCAGCACTCTCCTGCAGTCCATGACCCACATTTGGGAGCAGCTGGAAGGCCAGGGGACTGTCGTATGACGAGGCCAGGACCAAACCCAGATGGAGACAAACCTCTGGCTTGGGGCTTGGGGCCCAAACGCTGTAATGACTGTCCTGCCCTGTCACCCCGAGTTTTCTGCTGTGATGAGAAGGAGGAACAGAGCAGTAGCTAGAGAACCACTAGATTTTTCAGCTGTGTTTACAGCATGGGAGCGTGAGGTGGGCTGAAATGCAGCACTTTCTTTTGATTTAAATGCAGATTTATGGGAAGATTGTGAAAGTAAGCTTGGCCTGTCAAGAAGTGGGATGGAGAGTGAACTGGGAGTGATGAAGTTTTTTGCTTTCTTCTTCTCCTTCCTGTTATTTCTCTTATGGGATGCTGAGTGTCCTGTTGTCTGCTGATGGCTCAACTGTTACAGGGCAAGGAGAGGAGCACCCCAGAACCCCCAAACCTGCCTACTCTAAATAGCTTCTGCCATCACCACATCAAGACAAAATATACTCTAGTGCACAAGGCCATTAATAGAAAGGAATTTTCATATGATTCGTGTGTAACAAAGAAAAGACAAAGAATGTAGTTTCCCAATCAAGCACCCAAAGTTACCCATCCCCTCGTGGGTAAGTGCCCAGCCAAACAGGGGTGGCCCAATACAGGGCCAGAGGACCAAAATCCTGCCCCACGTCTAAGGCACCTTCTGGTGGGGACCCATAGAAAAGGGGCAGAAGGGGCCCAGCATGTCCAAGACAAAAGGAGCAAACTCAGGATAAAAGCCGCCTTGGGAACCTGCCCGCGGGTCTCTCGCCCACGTCTGTTCCAGCCAGCCCAGGACCACGAAGCCAGCGCAGCTTCTTCACGTGTCTCTCTGCTCCTTGTGCCTCCTCCAGGGCTCCTCTGGCTCTCCGGCCTGCTTCCTCCTCCTCCGGTCTCCTCTCCAGCTTCTCCCTGCTCAGCTCCACCTTTCTTTGGGTGGGGCAGGGAACCTGGAACTCCCCCCTCTTCCTGGGGCCACCCTGTTACATGACCACTGGGGGAGAAGAGTGGCTGGGAAAAAAGCAGGAGTTGGGTCAGCACAAACTTGATCGCTCTTATCCCCACTGACAAATTATTCCTTCAGTACTTCCCAGCTCTGTTCACAAGGCACCCAGAGGACGTGATGGGCCGCTCAGGGCCGGGAGTGATGGCTAAAGCTGAGCACGGCCTAGGGGCTCTCTCCATGCCCCCTCTGCGTGAGGCTCTCCACGGGCACATTTGTTGGGAAGCGGCCAGAATAGTACCAAGCACGCAGGTATCCAGTAAAGTAGGTGCTGAATGAGTGACTCTGGGCTTACCAGCTGGTCCTGGCATCCCTACTCTGGGGGCCTTTGTGAGGCTGTTTCCCAAGGTCATGGTGGAGGACGAGTATCACGATGTAAAGCATTGCTCTCCTGCCTGGTCTGTGGTCACTGCCTAGGAGACACCAGTTCCTTCCTCCATTTGCCTACTCTGATAATTCCAGGAGGACCTAGGAGGAAAACCCTTGCTGAATTCTAAACTTAAGGGGAAAGTTAGCAAGCAGAACAAAAGCCTCGCTACTGTGACCTACTTCTTCCACTTTTATTGAGATGTGATTGCTGTATGACGTTGCATAAGCTGAGGGTGGACAGCAGCGTGACTTGATGTGTGCATATATTGGGACATGGTCACTGCAGTAAGTTTAAGTTTATTTATTTATTTTTAAAGATTGATTTATTTATGCATACAAGAACTGGGGTGTAGGCCAGAAGTGTGGGTGGTGAGAGGATTCACCAGAGACAGAGTGGGGAGCAGAACAGGCGGATCTACTGAAGTACACTGCTGAGGGGAGCAGCAGGCAAGGCAGGAGAGGTCTGCTGCGCCATGTGGGAAGCTCCCTGGCCGGGGATCGAACTCACGCTGCAGTGGCTGCTGATAGCTTCATAGTGCTGAGACTTGACCCCTTGCGCCACCAGGAAGGGCCAAGTTTAAGTTTAATTCCTCACCTCACATACATACAACTTTTTCCCCCTAGTGATGAGAACTTTGAAGATCTTCCTTAGCAACTTTCAAGTACACCATACTGTTGGTAACTAAAGTTTTCATGTTGGACATTCTGTCCTCAGAACTTGTTTCTTTTATAACTAGAAGTTTGTACCTTTGAACCGCCTTTGTCCCAAGGTGGTTTCATTGGGCAAAGACATTTAGAGGAGATGAAAAAATGTCCTAAAATTTCCTTTTGTTCTCAGCTGAATCTTTTTAGGCTCGAGGCCCAGTGTAGATTTGCATGATTCAATTCACACTTCGATTTTCAGGCACCTGTTTCTGCAGAACTGAAATTCTTTGTAGGTTTTGAGGGGGCTGTGTTGGTGGCAGGTGGCAGGTGTTAACTTCTAGTGACAAGGGGGAAGAGAAGAACCCATTCCCCTTTCCTGTCCCTGCCATCCCCAAACGACCAGCTGGAGGTGAAGGATGTTTACATTGTTCTTCTAGTATAAACAGCATTTCTGCTGAATCTCAGGAACCCATTAACAGTGAGGAACCCATTAACAGTGAGGAGAGTGGAGAAGGAGGCTTGTGCTTCAGCCTGCTTCAGGGAGAAGCCTGAAGGGCTCTTCTCTCCACTGACCCTACCTGTCCCCTGTGCTTTCCCAGCAGAGCAGTTTTGAGTGCTGTTGATAAACTGCAGCGAGAGGCCCATTTAAACCACAGGCTCTCCTTCCGACCCATGGCCTGGTCGGTGTCAGATTTATTTATTTTGTAGAAGAACTGGGATGTAGGCTAGAGGTGTGTGTGTGTGGGGGGGGGGTTGGTGGTGAGAGGATCCACCAGAGATGGAGTGGGGAGCAGAACAGGCAGATCGACTGAAATACACTGCTGAAGGGAGCAGCGGGCGAGGCAGGAGAGGTCTGCCGCAGTGGTAGCACTGAGACTTAACCCCTAGCCCAACAGGGAGGCCCCTCCAAGAATTGATGTAAGTTGAGTTCAGTGAGAGATCCTCCCCTAGTCTGCTTTCTTGGGACTCAGGGTTCTCAGTTACTTCTCTTATCTGAACCCCCAGCATTCTCTGAGAGGAGTTTCCTGGAGGTTCTGGCATGAGAATGGGCCCCCTTCCAGAAGGCCTCGTTATGATTTTTGGCAGTTTCAGCAAGGCTTTGGGTGGGAACTGTTAGAAACCTGTTTCCAAATCTTCATCCCCTGGAAGTTATTTTAAAACAAAACAAAAATTATTTTTAAACAAACAAAAAAAATCGCTCGTGATCATTGCTTGAATGCCAAAGGGATAAAATCCTTAGCTAGAGGGGCTGACGAGTTTGTGCAAGTTCTTCTCGATGGAACTGGCATTTCTAGAGGTGGGTTCGCCGTTCATCTTCGGTTTTTCATGAAATGCAGAATTCTTCCTTGAAGAAGTTTGCTCTTTGGTATTTTCTAACCAAAAGAAAAATATACTGGTAGGTAGATTTTTTTTTTTCTTATTACTTTCGAGAGGCTACGAACTGAGCCAAATTTGTTTTTAGAAAAAAAGATAATCAAAACCAAGCCAAAAACAAATGTTTCAGGATTATAAGCCTATTTGTCACTTGGCTTAAAAACACAGTAAGGCAACCATAAAATGTATGAATCAAGAAGTCCTGAACTAGGCTTTCTAGGACCCATGTAAGTGGTTGAACACTGCCAGTCAGGCCCAGGATTTTCCCCCTTTTCATTCCATCATCTTTAGCAGGTAGGCCTTAGTCCTCAGGGGCGTTGCCTCGTGACGACAAGATGACTGCTTCACCTCCTGCGTCACATCTGCCTCCCGGGCAGGCAGAAAGTGAGAGGGCGATGCAGGGATAGTGCCCGTTTATTGGAGTCAGGGCTTGCTCTGTGGTCCTGAGCAGAATCCCTCTTAGATTTCACTGGCCACCCCAGTTTGGCATGTCTGAAAGTGAGGAGGAGAAAGGACAGGGTAGATGCTAAGTGGTCAAGCAGCAGCGTCTTCCACCCTACAGAAGAATATTTTCCCTGATTTCCAGGAAGTAGGCCTGGTCGGGACTTTTGACATGGCCGAGCACAACCCCTTCAGGTCACAGAGAAGGGAACTGCTTGATTTCCCTCTACTCCTGCTCGGTGTGCAGAAGCCCCAGTCGCATTTCCTGCTCGTGGGCTGGGCTGCTCTTCCCTTGAAGTATAAACTGTGCCTGGAGTGTGAGTGGGCTCAGTCCGTTTCATGGCAAGGAGAGGGGCAGTGACGCGTATGTCTGGGCAGTGCGTGCCTGGGAATCAAAAGGTCTGATTATGCTTTCTCAGGAAAAGCAGCCGGCCAACGAGAGTTGCTGGGCCTCCAAGTGCAGACTCTGGAATTCAGCCTCCTGGAATGATCACAAAAACCTTAGAAGACTCAGCCCTGCTCTGCAGGAGCTAAGGCCCAGAAGGGCTGCTGGAAGGATGTGAGTGTGAGACAAAGCAGAGTCGCAGGCCAGCAGCAAAGCAGGCAACGGCAGAGGAGGGGAAGGGTCGGGAGGGTGGCTGGCAGGAGTAGGCCTTGGGGAGGGATTCGTAAAGGTCTGTTATTTGGTGGAGAGCAATGGGGGTAAAAACATTGGGCCTCCCTGGTGGCGCAACGGGTAGTCTCAGCACTATGAAGCTATCAGCAGCCACTGCAGCACAAGTTCGATCCCCTGCCAGGGAGCTTCCCACATGGCGCAGCAGACCTCTCCTGCCTCGCCCGCTGCTCCCCTCAGCAGTGTACGTCAGTCAATCCACCTGTTCTGCTCCCCACTCTGTCTCTGGTGAATCCTCTCACTCCCACTTCTTCCCCATCCTTCCTTTCCACCTTCCTGTGTCCTTTGCTCTTCTCTTTTCTTTCTCTACAGCAGCCTTTGTTTTCTTCCCTGACCGTGCGCTAACTCTGCCTGTTTCTAGAGCTTGTGTCGGCCCTGAGGCCAGGGGAACTTGGACTCGGGGTTTAGAAATTGTTCTTAGAGTTTCCTGCTTCACTGCAAGGACGTGTTTGCCCCACATGTTGGTGGCATTCTGAAGGCTGTTCCATTCACAGTCTACATTGTTAAGGGTCTTTCGGAGAATAGAATTTTGTAGAATTGACTTTCCACTGCTTGGAGTACCTCGGCTATGGGCGAGTAACTGGAGTAGTC
The DNA here is from genome assembly GCA_004024925.1 of Scalopus aquaticus. Taxonomy (NCBI): domain Eukaryota; kingdom Metazoa; phylum Chordata; class Mammalia; order Eulipotyphla; family Talpidae; genus Scalopus; species Scalopus aquaticus. The sequence goes on from PVIJ01003589.1 coordinate 56,038, forward strand.
AGAATGCAGCTGGTTACTCTCCAAGATCAGGGAGCTTTGTTGTGAGTGCTGGGTGACTAGTTTCCATTTTACCTTCCTTGTTTCTCTCTCTCCCTTCCTTTGAAATGCTGAGGACCTCTGGCCCCAGCTCTGAAGAGCTTAGGGGACTCTGGATCAAGGTTGCTCTCCCCGGGTGTCTGCAAGATTGGGAGTTAGCCCTGCACACCGGGAACTCCTGCACCTTTCTCTAGCTGTGCTTGTCCAGGCCTCGGGTAGTATTCCAGCCAGCCTGTGACCTTTTTAACTGGGCCTCTGGTCATCTCTGTGGTGACTTCACCCAGATTTTTTTCTGGCCAGAGGACACCCCGGCAACCCTGGGGCTCTGGCTGTGACCAGCTTCTCTGCCTCGAGCAACGAATGGCTCTTGGTTTGACTTCTTGTTACAGCTCCCCGAGAGCTTAAAGATACTGCTGCTGAGGTTCCAGCCTCTGGGATCCCGGTCTCACTGGCTCCAGCGACATCTGGGGAGCAGGCCTCCTCGACAGCTCCCCTGGGAGTCTAGCGTGTAACCACGGCTGGGAACTGCTGGCTGCACGGAGCGTCACGGGGCAGACGTAGCGTGTCAGGCCCCGCTCTAGACTTCCTGGATGACGATCTGAACAACCCCCAACCATATCCCACTGACGATTGATGCGGGTCAAGCAAGTGGTGCCCAAGAAACTGACATGGGCCCCCAGGTACCCTTCTTGGGGGTCAGTGCCGCCTCTGAACTAGGCTTCCTGCTCCCTCCCATTGCTGACTAATCCTTTCTGTCCATTGGAAATCCCAGCAAGTTTCAGCACCCGGATGCTTGGATCTGAAGTGACTTTTTTTAAGATTTATTTTTGTTTATTATGCGTACAAGAACTGGGGTGTAGGCCAGAGGTGTGGGGGGGGGTGAGAGGGTTCACCAGAGACAGAGCGGGGAGCAGAACAGGCAGATCCACTGAAATACACTGCTGAGGGGAGCAGCGGGCGAGGCAGGAGGGGTCTGCTGCGCCCTGTGGGTCAGCTCCCTGGCTGGGCATTGAACTCAGGCTGCAATGGCTGGCGATAGCTTGATAGCACAGAGTCTTTAATCCCTTTGAACAGTGATCTTAAAAGTTAGAGACCTGTGGGATTGTGTGATCTTAAAAGTGATCTTAACACTTAAGTGGTCTTAAGTGATCTTAAGATCACTTGACAGTGATCTTAACAGTGATCTTAAAAGTTAGAAACCTGTGGGATTGGTTGCAGTCTGTGCTTTGGATATCTTGGCCTGATGACCTGGCCTTGTGGTGCTTTGCTAGTCAGCCTGACAGTTAGCCCTGTCCTGACCCTGAGGTGAGGGATGGAGGGGTCGGGTGGAGTAGGAAAATCAGACTAAAAGCAAAAGTTGCCTGAATGATAATGAATAAAACATGCAGAGCTGGGGCCATTAGATCGGCGCTGACAGGTGCAAGGCGACAGTGTTCCTGCCTCCCGTCCACAGCAGACGCCTCTCGCCCCCGGCTCTTCCACTGTCTGGCTCACACTCCACCCCAGTTCCTCTTCCAACAGTGCCGCCAGGCAGTCAGTGCCCCTTCCTCAAGTTTTGCACTGAAGAAACAACCATATTGAATTTTCTTTTCCTCAGAGGCACGTCACTGACCCTTCCTATTGCGGTCCCTGAGTTCCGTCGCACAGATTCTGGGTTCTTAGCCTGTTATGGCAACTTTCCCAGAGAAATCAGGCGGCACTCAGAGAGGTGGAGAGAGAGAGATTTGATTGTCACACCGGCGGGCCCGGTGGGATAACTCCCAAAAATCTGAGCCCCGAATTACAGGAATTGCAGGTTTTATACAGTTTGCATAAGGAAACTTACCTACCCCATCCATCATAAACTTTATTGTTTAAGAAGGGGGTCAAGGTAACCATAGCTACTATTGTGGACAAGCAGTACAGCACAGAGACTTTCCCAGCAGCTTTCCGCCCCAGCAAGCAGCAGTATCCAAGCAGTGAACTTAGCAATTTTAGCAACTTTCATTTCTAAGCGGCAAACCTATGAACTTCCTACTTCAAGCTAACCTCTACGACGCCAGCCCTGCCTTCCCCTTCGGTTTGAGGCCCTGTGTTCTGGCCGTCACAGCCGATTGGGAACTGGCACACAGGTGCCTGAGAATGTGACTCAGGCTCCATTCCACAGATACGGCCGGGTTTCCAACAAGGGCGTCATGTTCGGGGTCTCCCCGGATTGTTTTTTTCTGATCTGTGTTATAAAGAAAGGATGTTGGGGCCTCCCTGGCGGCTCAAGGGGTTATGTCTCAGCCTGTGAAGCTATCTGCAGCCACTGCAGCATGAGTTCGATCCCCAGCCAGGGAGCTTCCCACATGGCGCAGCAGACCTCTCCTTGCCCCCTGCTCCCCTGAGCAGTGTACTTCAATCTGCCTGTTCTGCTCCCCACTCTGTCTCTGGTGAACCCTCTCACCACCCCACACATCTGTTCTACACCTCAGCTTGTATGAATAAATAAATCTTTTTTTTTAAAAAAAGAAAGGACTTTGAACAAAATGACGCAATTTGAGGACCTGCTTTTGTTACGTGGCATTTTGCCGCCTCAGTTTCCCACAGTGTATGGCAGATGTTCAGCGAGCACTCTTTCTGGAGCTGCACTTTGTCCAGTGCTGCAAGGGGCAGGGCTTGGGGGAAGACAAACCTGTGGGGACACACCAGGCCCCTGCCCCACTGCCTCACCCCTGCCCTAACTTGAGTGGCCTCATTTCCTAGCATTCCTCATCATTTGCTTGTGATAAGGTGGTTGGGACATTCTGCTTCCGTGTCCCTAGTTTCACTGCCTGACCAGGGTCCCGCTGCCTTGTGATTTGTAAGGAAATCCATGTATATTTGCTCATTCCGATGACTACAGCCTCTTTCTCATTTCTTTGGGCTTTATCCACCCTCTGTGTCACAGCTCCCAGATCTTGGAATTTCCAAGTCATTAGATCCTGGGGCACCTTTTGCTACAGTCTCTTCTCTTCTGTCCTCTGTTCCTGAAAAGCTTCAGAGCAGTGAAAATTTAAATGGGTGTCTTGTTATTCCTAATGGGTCTGTGTTAATGAAGATAACTTTTGGAAAACGTTGGAGGTTGTGGGGTGGAAAACCAATATGAATAGAGCCTAATTTCCTGGGAGGGGGGAAGGGCTCCATAGAGGTGGAGTTCAATTGCCAGTGATAGATGCTTATCACGGTGCGGAAATCATGAAGCCCCATTAAAAAGTCTTAAAGCCAAGGTGGCTTGGAGAGCTGCCAGATTGGGGCACCGGAGAACTTCCACGTACTGCCTTGTGGGACCCCAAGCTCTGGAAGGACAGAAACTCCTTTGTTCTGAGATCTCACCCTTTGTTTCTCTTGGTCTGGCTGTTGATTCAGGTCTTTTCGCATCTTTTATAATGAACTGGTGATTTCATGAGTAGATGGGTTTCCTGAGTTCTGTGTGCTGTTGTGCAAACTGATTGGACCCAGCAGCGGCGTGTGGGGATCTCTGATGGGTGGGCAAGAGCACAGATTGTCACAGTTTGTCCCGGGCACCTGATAACGGAAGAGGGGACCCCCCGGGATGTTGCTGGTGGGGTCAGAAGTGCGGGTCGCTTATTTGGGGTTTGTACCTGGGCCTGCAATGAGGGGCGTCTTGGGGAAAGGCCCCGAACCTGTGGAACCTGACATTGCCTCGGGGTAGAGACCACCAGGCATGAGGTCCCAGCTGAGTGTGTGTGGATGCTGCGCCTGTGGTGTGAGGCTGCCTCCACACCCCTTGGAATTGGGTCCACAGCTCCAGAAACCAACTGACACTTTCCCTGCTCCCCATTACAGTAGACCCTGGGCCAACATGCGCTTGAACTGCGTGGGTCCCCTTCACCACAGATCTTCTTGTAAATGGTGACACAGACTTACACTATCCATAAATATAGTCCTGTACTGTAAGTGTAGTTTTCCTTCATGATTTTCTTAATGTTTTCTTTTTTCTAGCTTAATTTATTGTAAGAATGAAGTAGATAGTATATGCAACTTGCAAAATAGGTGCTAATTGAGGTGCTTTGATCGGTAAGTCTTAGTTAACAGCAAGCAAGTTAAGTTTTGGGGGAGGCAAAAGTTATAGGGGATTTTTGACTCCAAAGGGCAGGCATCTCTAACCCCTGCACTGTTGAAGGGTCAGGTGTATTTGAGAGCAATGCTCTGTTGTGCTCACCCTCCTACGGCATCATGTTAGATGAAGACCATCTGCCTTCATGTTAACTTCAGCTCTAGCATTAGGCAGGTAAATGAATGAGGCTGATCTGGAGATTGTGGGAGCTCAAGGGCCTGGAGAGACAGGGTGAGCTCGGGACCTGTTCAGAGGAAGCAGCAGCCACTCAACTCACAGATGGTTGCCGGTCAGGGATGTGGAACCAGTGTTGGCAGGTGATCTGGCTTTAAAAGCAGCCAGAAATACAGATTTCCGTGTAAAAAATTTTCCCATGCCCCACTGGTACATTTTTTAAAAAAAAACAACATGAAATATCAGTAGATAGCTGACAAGTCATTCGGAGGTAAATTGTGGATTTTCTCAGAATTCACGGAAATCTGACCAATGCTGCAAGCACCTGCGTGGTGCTGAGGCCATCCAGGCTGGGCCTGGCTCCTGCGGCCTTTGCGGTTTCTCTTCTGTTCATAAAAAGAGAAGTTTCTGCACCATGTGAAATGCCTCTGGCCTTGGTCAGAAATAGCATCAAGGCATTATTTGTTTTGTTCTGACTGCTTTTCAAGTTCATCTTTTCTGTTGTGGAGTCTGTTTTGAGAGAGATCTTGTCTCTCTGACCTTGATTTCAATTTTTTTGCCAAGTGCTTTCGGATGTCAAACACTTGTCCAGAAGTCAGGTCCAGGACATTGTGGGTTCATTGAGCACAGTCATTTCTGATTGAATTTTCTTTATCTTGGCCTCATTGCTTCATTGGCAAAGTGGAATGATAATACCCGTTGATTTCACAGAGGAGGTATGAAGATTAAATGAGATTTTTAACCAAAAAAGTTTAAATGTTAAAGGTTAAATGTTCTCCCTAATTTTAAATCATCACTAAAATCAAATTAAAAGGCAGTGCTTAATTCTGCTACACTTTTTAAAGATTTATTTTATTTTATTTATGCACACAAGAACTGGGGTATAGGTCAGTGGTGTGGGGTAGAGGGAGTGATAGGATTCACTAGAGACAGAGTGGGGAGCAGAACAGGCAGATCTACTGAAATACACTGCTGAGGGGAGCAGCGGGTGAGACAGGAGAGGTCTGCTGCGCCATGTGAGTCAGCTCCCCGGCTGGGATTTAAACTCAGACCACAGCAGCGATAGCTTGATCTCTGCTACATATCTTAAAACAACTTTTTTGTTACTACATAGGATCTATTTCACAGTCATCTCCATCCACCTATCTCTCCATCCACCCATCCATCCTCTTCAACATGAAATTCATATAAGTCGGGCCTCCCCGGTGGCGCAGCGGTTAAGCGCTGCGCTGTGGAGCTGTCGGCAGCGGAGATGCGAGTTCGACGCCCGGCCGGGGAGAATCCCACATGGCGCGGCAGACCTCTCCTGCCTCGCCCGCTGCTCCCCTCAGCAGTGTATTTCTGATCTGCCTGTTCTGCTCCCCACTCTATCTCTGGTGAACCCTCTCGCCGCCCCACGCCTCTGGCCTGTACCCCAACTTGTATGTATAAATAAAAAATAAATCTTTAAAAAAAAAAAAAGAAAAGAAATTCATATAAGTCTTGCCTGATACTACTGCTACTAATTATTTGATTAGCTATTTGATTAGCTTCCCATAGTTATTATTTGTCATTTCTTTTTTTTTCCGAATGCCTATAGTTATATCTGTCCCACAATTTTGAAATTATCCTGATGTGTGCCCCACACCTGGGACAGAGCAAAAATAGAGATGCTGTTACTTGAAGAGCTGCGGCCCCTGGAGCAGTTTGCTTCAGGATCATTGATTAAAAAGCATAGACCAGGTTTATCACTGAGCCTTTCTTCCCCCTTCTTGAGATGTTGAGAAGACCCGCAGCTCTATTTCCATGCAGCCTTCTGCTGTGGATGGGGGCTGGTGGGAGGAGGGAGTTAGCCTTGGAGGGTGGAGGGAGGCAGCTGTCCCTGGAGCAGAGTGTGAAGCAAGCTCAGGGAGTGTCTTAAGGTCTGAATTTTCCTTGCTGCAGTCTCATTCTCAGGGAATTCAGGTTGGTTGTGTGTGTGTTAGTGGGTGGTGTGTGTCTCCACCACAGACTGAGCGCTGCAGGCTGCATAGCTTGTGACATCTTTTACCACCACCTCTGGCCTCTCCATCCCTCCAGTCAGAGCTCATGGCAAGCTGATGCCTTCTCCCCCATCCCTTTGCCTGCAGTGTTGAATTACCTGGGGGAGGATTAAAAAGATACTGGTGTGTGGGCCTCCCTGGTGGCGCAAGGGGCTAAGTCTAAGCACTATGAAGCTATCCGCAGCCACTGCAGCACTAGTTCGATTCCTGGCCAGGGAGCTTCCCACATGGCGTAGCAGACCTCTCCTGTCTCCCCCGCTGCTCCCCTCAGCAGTGTATTTCAGTCTGTCCACTTGTTCTGCTTCCCACTCTGTCTCTGGTGAATCCTTTCACCACCCCACACCTCTGGCCTACACCTCAGTTCTTGTATGCATAAATAAATCAATCTTTTTTTCTAAAAAAAAGATACTGGTGTCTGAGTACCACTCAGAATTGATCAAATCAAAATTACTAGAGATGGAGTATGAGAAATTTTTAAATAGACCCCAGATCAGATTTGTATTTATCAGGGTCTGTAATCTCCCTTGTAATGCATGAGAAAATCCACTGGCGTGACGGGTTAACAGAGTGGTGGGCAATTCTGTGACAATGCGGAAACAGTTAAGGGTTAACGGTACCATCAAGACATAGTCTACATTATGAGACTCCTTCAACTCTGCTCTGATTTACACTATTCAAATTAGAGTGTTGGAAATAAAACTCCACACTTATCCAGCTGAGTCATTTAGGGTGGATGCGACCAGGTCTTGATGGAGAGACCAGCCTCTGTTCTGGGGGAAGGGTGTGAGGTCAGCAGATTTCAGGCCTCAACCCAGGCCTGCCGATTGCATGGCCACTGTATGTAGGACAGAGCCCCCAAGAAGGCCCCAGAAAGAAAATAACTGACAGCAAATTCCTGGCTGCTAAAGTATCCACGTTGAGTTCCTCACTTGATTATTTGGAATTCTGAGGGCCACTGAGTCACATATTAGCAACAGAGAAAATAGCTGCTGGCTGTGTTAGAGCAACATCTGGTTCTTACGTGTGGGAGCAGAGTCTTGGAGCTGGAGAAGCCACTGAGGGTCCCCTGGCCCAGCCTCCCACTCGTGTCCTTCTCAGTGGCCTCAGCTGAATTCATTTAGTTTGTGCAGCTGGAAGGGATGATTCCAAGGTCACTGTTCTGGGAGTGAAATCACATTTAATTCCAGCAAAGGAAGAGAGTTTAAAACAGTTCTCCTAAGAGAAAAATGGAAACTGTCTGGGCAAGGCTTCATTGCCTTTCTTCCCTGCTATTTTATTTCTTTTTTTTTTTTTGAGGATTTATTTATTTATGCATACAAGCTGTGGTGCAGGTCAGAGGCGTGGGATGGCGAGAGGGTTCACCAGAGACAGAGTGGGGAGCAGAACAGGCAGATCAGCGGAAATGCACTGCTGAGGGGAGCAGCGGGTGAGGCAGGAGAGGTCTGCTGCGCCATGTGGTAATCTCCCCGGCTGGGCATTGAACCCGCATCCCTGCTGCTGACAGCTCCACAGCGCAGCGCTTAAACCACTGTGCCAGCAGGGAGGTCCCTCTTCCCTGCTATTTTAAAATGGGGTGGTGGGGCCCCCAGAGTTGTAGAAAGCCTCAAGAAGAGGCTTGTATGGTGCTTGTGTTTTACTTCTGAGTCCTGGGCCCTGGCTGTCTCCGAAGTGTACAGAATGAAGTCTCTCTCTAACTTCCCTGCAACCCAGCCTCTCCCTACTTTGAAGGAGTCCAGAAGCAAAGGCCCTTCTGTCCTGCCTGGGAGGCTGGGGCACCAACTACAAAGGCCCTTTAAGGGAGGAAGAAGGGGCAGGAGCCCTGCAGATGTGAGGTTACAGTGTGTCAGCCAGGCCCCTGGGAGCTGCTTACTGCAGAGGCCATTTGTGGGTTCTGGAAAAGAAACACCCTGCTGATTATGAGTAACTCTAACCCCTTCCCAGCGCCTCTTGGGCTGAGAGTCTGTTCTCCTGCACTGTTAGGAGGTTTGATGCGATTGAACTCCTGGCCAGTCCTGTATACAACTAGAGGCCTTGTTGAGCTTGATTTGTAACTGCTTTCCATTTCTACATCTATCAAACACAGGGAAATAATAGTCTCTCAGCCTGAATTTCAGCATCTACAGTAACTAATTTTTATAGTGTTTTACAATTTGTAAAATCCACTGAGACACAGATCTCCCTTGAGTCAAACGGCCTGCTCAGAGGGGCTGAGTATTCTCGGGGCTCCGCGCTCAGATGCCAACTCTTCTTACTCTGTAGCCTTTCCTTGGGCAGTGTCTGTTTCTTCAGTTACCAGCTATATTATCATGGGCCTATAATTTATATCTTTAACCTGGGTCTCTCTGCAAGACCTGATTATCCAGTTGCCAGCTTGTCTCCACTGGGCTCTCTCAAAGGTTCTTCAATGAAATATGTTAAAGAAATTATAGTGCTTCTTTCCCCAGACTCTACCCCAAGCCTGCAGCAAATTGTGGCATGCATCCTCTGCAGGCCAGGCACGGAAGGGCTAGCCTTTCCCTAAACCCACATCCAGCCTGTCACTCAGCCTCCTATGGACTTTTCCTCCTAGCTGTCTTGTTTGTATACACTTTGTCATCTCTTACGTGGCCTCATAGCACAAAGTTATCCTCTCTTTTACCTGGATTACTGCAATGACTATATTAACAACTCTCCTTTTATATATGCTGTCCTCTCTTTCCTTCTTATCGCCCCCAATTTGCATTTTCAAAGTGCAATCTGATTAGGTCACTGTTGTTCTTTAAACTCCTCAAAGAAAAAATTTAAAACAAACAAACTTCTCAATGGCTTTATATTGCTGACCTCTGTATAACTCTTTCTGGCAATTAATGCTCCAGCCATAAGAACCCCATTTTAAGTTTTCAAAATATATTCCTGCCACAGGGCGTTGCACGTGCCAGCCCTACTGTCTGGAACACTCTTCTTTTCCTCTTCCCTTTGCCCAGTTAACTTCTGCTTATCCTTTAGATTGAGCTCAAGCCTGAGAAAACTCCCAGCTCTTAGATATTTGAATTCCTTTATTTCAGTGTGATTATAGCATTTATATTTTTATGTTCATTATTTTGATTGATAGACACATCAATCAATCAAACACACTAGCGTCAGTTCCAATAGAGGAACAGTTTTATTTTTTCTGGGGTACACCAGTGTACCCCAGAATCTAGCATTCCAGAAATATTTGTTCAATGAAGTCGGAAGGATAGGCCCTTTCATGTGCACACTTTTTTTTTTAAACACAAGGAGGTTGGTTTTTAGAAAAGGTATATGCTTGGCATTATTTTGTTTTTGTTGCTATTTCTGCCTCTGATCAATTACTTTGTCCATCATTTCTCATCCCCAGCTGATTCTAGCTTTGCCCCAGCAGAGTTGGCAGAGAACAACCACGGTATGATCCTCAGAACATACAGTGCCAACTCATAAAATGTTTCTGGGTTGCTTGAAGTCTTATGAAAACTTGGCTAATTAGGTATTGGAGAATATAGATGGGAGAGTGATCATTTAGAAGTGTGGGTGGATAACTGATTAAACAGTGAAAGTGGATTTGTATTGTGTTTGGAAAGTGGATTTGTAAGCGATGCCCTGACCGACTGTGTCACCCCTCTTGCTGTTCTCATGGGATCAGGAGTCCCTCCCCCATTCCCTGCCCATCCCCGCCAGTATCAGGTTTAGCTTCATCTACACCCTAGTGGTGTGCTGCATGGGCCCTGGGCTGCTACTGTTCTTGACTCAGCATCTCCTGTGACCCTTTGCTGCTAACTCCCTCGAACTGTGGAACAGAGTACACTTAGCTGTGCTTTCTGCTAACCCCCAAGGGCCACATAGGTCTACATCATCAGCAGAGAGACTGGCCGCCCGTGGGCCGCTGTCTCAGAAACTCTGCTGTGCTTTCCTCGCTACAGCACTAAGCCTGTTGGTCAAACTTTGAGCACATATCTGCTGTGAGATGATGCTTTCAAAGAATACCCAGGGCTCTCTCCCAAACCCCCAAGGTATCTACACGAGGCAGATGAATGGGAACAGGGCTCTCGATGCCTAGTTAATCATCAGCTGAAGGATTTCAAACGATTTAATCCTTCATATTGTCCTATTCAGTTTTCTGGTGTGGACTGAGCGTGTGTGTCTGTGTGTGTACATGTGCATTTTCAATTGTATAAATATAATTTTTAAAGATCTATTTATTTATTTATGCATACAAGAACTGAGATGTAGGCCAGAGGTGCAGAGAGTGAGAGGAGACAGAGTGGGGAACAGAATAGGCAGATCTACTGAAATACACTGCTGAGGGGAGCAGTGGGGAGACAGGAGAGGTCTGCTGCACCATGTCGGAAGCTCCCTGGCCGGGGATTGAACTCATGCTGCAGTGGCTGGCGATAGCTTCACAGTACTGAGACTTAACTCCTTGTGCCACTAGGGAGTCTTGTGTAAATATTTTTGCAGAGACCCTGGCACCTCTATGCCCATGGAGACATTTGGGGACATTCCCCAAGTCAAATGCTGTTGCCAGGGTATCCCTACAAGAACATGCTGGCATGAAAGTGCTGTCTTGATTGATCCGCAATGTACTTATTGATGAATATTGCAGATACCTTGGTGTGTAGCTCCGAGGTGGCTATGGAATTCAAAATTCTTGTTTCATTGTTTTCCTTTTTCTTATTGAGAAAAATGAATTATTTATCACAAGAAGAATATCCCCGTTATGACAGAAACTGGAAAGCACAAAGTATATTTCTTAAAACTCATCACCCCTTAGGAAAATAAATGTATCAAAGATTGCTTTTTAAAGCCAAAACCAAAACTGCAGTTAATCTCTTTCACATCAGCATTCAGAAGGTTTTCTGGACTGGGGTGTACATGGGTTTACTTTGCCTCCTTTTTCTGTGTAGTTCATATAAAAAACAACTGCAGTCAGCACCAGGAGGCCAGGAAAAGATGGTTTGTAACGGGGAAGGGAAGTGACTGCACAGAGTGAGGCGGCGTGTCCCGCACGCCCCCAGCCCACTTCCCAGCTGCAGAGACCACGGTGAGTTCTGGAGCGTGCTGAGAAACAACCTGGATGTCTTCCGAAACTCGTCACACACGTGTAACTCAAATTCTGGGAATAAGTGGGCCTCGTTAGGCTCTGCGTAGACTTGATTATTCTCCAGATGCATATGTCTCTCAGGATTCCTGCTAACTTAATTCAGGGACTAGCTTCCCACTGATGGGTGTTGGAAGCAGGCCATACTGGAGGCTTTCTAAGAAAGACATTCTGAAGCACCTCACACGAAGGCACAGTTACGGGCGGGTGTCAAGGTGCACGTGCAGGCAAAACGTGCTTCTGTGAGCGGGGAGATGGCTGGAGGAGAATCTGTTCTGAAAACAAGGCACATGCTGTTGGTTCCAGACATTCTTTCTCACTGGACGGTACAAAGTGGTGTTTAAAGGCTGCTGGCCTCACGCCCACACTCCAGCCCCATGGAATGTGCTCCGTCTGGGCCCCCTCCCAGCCGTCAAGGCGGTTTCTTGGGGGAGGCGAGGGGAGCAGGGAGAAGCCAGCTCTCCAGGTCCTCGGCCTCAGCTTTTCCTGCCAAAAGAAGGAACCTGTTTTGACCTTGTGCTCCCCACCTAGTCCCCCACCCCGCTTCATGAGCTGCCCTGCTCCCAGAAAAAGCCCCATTTTTCTTCCTTAAAGTTGCTGTTTCTTTGCTGTAAGTACTTGACTGAGTCTAATGTTAAGAAACAGTTTATGGGAGACGTGGGCAGGGAGGTGCCCCTTCTCCCCTGTTAAAGAATTGATGTATGGAAGGGTTCCTTGCTGTGTTTTGGCACATGCCCTCTGCCTGACAACACTTCTTTGTGTTTTATAAGATAGGAAAAAAATAAAAAAAAAAGGTCTAAAACAAAACAGCTCATCCTTTGGGATTCCATTTGGGCAACTGAGACAGGAGTCGTGTTATTTTGTCCTTTTTCATCAGTGACAACCACAGATGCAGCTGCTACCACTTCTGTGAATTATCTCCTTTAACTCTTTTTTTTTAAAGATTTATTTATTTATGCATACAAGAACTGGGGTATAGGCCAGAGGTGTGGAGGGGGGGTGAGAGGATTCACCAGAGACAATGGGGAGCAGGACAGGCAGACTGATTGAAATACACTGCTGCGGGGGGAGCAGCGGGCGAGGAGGGGAGGTCTGCTGCGGGGATTGAACTCATGCTGCAGTGGCTGCGGACACCTTCTTAGTGCTGAGACTTAACCCCTGCGCCACCAGGGAGGCCCCATCCCTGTAACTCTTACAATGAACCCCTTGAGTCAGCTACTGTTTTTGAGCCCATTTTGCAGGTGAGGAAACTGAAGTTTGAAGAGGTTAAGTAACTTGTCCTGCTCAGCAGTGACAGATGGTATCCCGGGCAGGCGGCCTAAAACCAAAGCCGCCTGGCCTTTAATCCCCGCATCATAAAGCCATCAAGCTAAGTAGGAGGAATTTATTGGATAAGTGCAAATGTCCTGAGGCTTAAGAAAGTGATTGCTTCCTAGGTAGGGGCTCATCTGCAGTTTTGCCCCTAAATGGTTTTACTTTGAAAATCTTAGGACTGAGAAAAGTTTTAAAAATAGTACAATGAAGACCTAGATCCTTCAACTAAATTCACCAATTGTTAATACTTTACCATTTTAGCTCCTCTCTCTCTTTCTCTGTGTGTGTATGTGTGTGTGAGTGTGTGTGTGTGTGTGAGTGTGTGTGTTTTGAAAGTCAGTTGAGACCTAACGTTAAATAGTTTAGCAGGTATCTTTGAAGAACAGTCTGGATGAAAAATCCTATCACTCAAAAATATCTGCGTCCATCTGTACTTCGAATATGCCTCTGTTTCAGTGACCCCAGTTGTCCCCGCAAATGTCTTTTCTGGCAGCATTTCTTTTTGCTGCAGTACCCATGGAAGATCAAACATTGCTTTTATGATTAGTGAGCTGGATATCATGCACAGTCTCTTCCCAGGCTACCAGCAGTTTGCTTTGGCTTAGCTCAGAAGATTGGGAATCTTGCTCAGCTTCAGGTTTTCCTGTCCGTCCTGACTAAGCAGCCTCACCGTGTCCTTATTTGACTCATGTGGTTTTACTGGGCTCTACATTTTCTCTCTTCTGTTCTGCTTTTTTCTTAATTCTTTCTTTTCCTTCCTTTCTCTATTTCCTCCCTCGTTTCCTCTTTTCCCCTTCCTCTCGTTCTCCTTTTCCCCAAGCCCCTGTCATAGAGGTGAGACTTATTCTTTTGCTCACATGACTGTATGCTTCAGCATGGACACTGACAAGTGCCAGGCAGGACGTGCCTGATTCATTCATTTAGGGATGGGACAGAGACCAAGGGCGGTGAGGCTGAGGGGCGAGCTGACCTAGCCGTAGACGTTGTTGGAGACTCGGACAGCTTGGTTTGCACAAGGCGAAGGGGAACAGCTAGGGGAGAGTCCACTGTGACGGTGGAAAAAGGGGGTGGGTGGAGATGGGGTAGAAATGCCACTGTGGGGAGGACCCCTGACTTTAAAGCCAGACAGACTGGTGAAATTAGCAAGTCTCTATGAACTAGCTGTAAGATCTTAGGGAAATTATTTAACTCTGAGTCTCCCCTTCTTCACCCACAAATGGGAAGAGTCACACCTGCTGTGGAGTGTCGTGTGGAGGATCAGGGGCACTGCCTGTTAAATCGAAGACCTGGGCACACAGTCGGGTCCCAACAAACATTAGTTGTTATGAATTTTCATGGTGTCCTAGCAAATGGATGGAGGGACATCTGAATAGGTGACACTTGTGAGTTCCTGCTTGTGGCTGACATACCTGAGGCTGATGTCAGTGGGAGAAGGCCTTTCAGAACGGTGTGCAGGGCAGAGCTCCTGTTCCGGGAGAGAACCTTGTCAGGTAGGTTGCAGTGATCTGGAACAAAACCCCAGTGAGGAGCCAGGGGTTCAGGATCTGGAAGCGAGCCCAAGTGCTAGATCCAAACCGTCCTGTTTGGTTCAAGTGAATAGCAAGGGCGACCTGCTGCTGAGCCACTGGGGCACTTCTTGTTTTGGATTAGAATTAAGAATTAACTAGGGGGCTTCCCTGGTGGCTCAGGGGCTAAGTCTCAGCACTTTTGAGTTATTGGCAGCCACTGCAGCGTGAGTTCGATCCCTGGGCAGAGAGCTAACCCACATGGCGCAGCAGACCCCTCCTGCCTCGCCTGCTGCTCCCCTCAGCAGTGTATTTCAGTCAGTCTGCCTGTTCTGCTCCCCACTCTGTCTCTGGTGAATCCTGTACCCTCCCCCACCCCCTCCCCAGCCCAGACCCCAGTTCTTGTATGCATAAATAACTAGAAATCTTTTTTTTTTTTAAAGAAGGAACTAGGGGTGGCAGACTGCAGCTCAATTTTTGCTTGGCAAACAAAGAATATTCATTTCACATCTGCTGTTGGAGTGATAGCATTATTAAAAAGGTTTTAGTGAAATTGTTAGTAGGTAGATCATGATACCTTGGTTATAAGCTCGGAACACAAACTGGTGGGCTGTCTAGAGTCATTCCCTCTGTCTTCTTCGGCTCCAGTTGCACTAGAAAATACCAAAGACTGGGTGGCTTGAAGGACAAAACTCAGAGGCAGGGGAGTGCCGGGAAGTGAGTGCTAGGGTCTTCTGTTAAGGGCACAGCTTCCTTCGTGAGGGCCCCACCCTCTTTACTTCATCTTAACCTAATTGCCTCCCAGAGGCCCCATTTCCAAGTACCATCATATTGGGGTTTAGGCTTCAACATGGATTTGGGGGGGCATACAAATATTCCATCCATAACACCCTTCTTCCACAATCCCAGCCCCAGACACTTGAGAATCTGTGTGTGGTGCGTGATATTATCCTGAGGGGTGTGCTGCTCCTGTGTTTTACATGAAAGCAGAAAAATGATTCAGAACCACAGTTCTTGCAGCTTGTCAACAAAAAGCCTTTGCAAGGGAGCCCTGAGGAACTCTCATATAGTTTCTTCTCCAATTTTCCAAATAATCCTTGTTTTTCACCCTTGGTATGAAACTAATGCAGAATGTTTTTGCTTATTCTTTGTAAACTTGCCAGATTAAGTTCTCTATAGCCAAAAGCATTCTCCCCCTTTTCTGTGAAAGATTGGCTTGTTCTAAGCTTTTCCTCTTCTGAGCCATGACTAGAATCAACATACAATTCTTAAATATTTATGTTCAGCATCAAGAATGAAGCCATTTCTTTGATCTGGGAACCATTGCACCAATGTGTTTCTTTTTTTATTGAGTGAATTTTTTTTTTATCTGCTTCCTGAAAGAATGTTAAATTGCAATCTAAGTTTTTTTCCCCACATTTGCTTATGTATTTTTCTTTTTTAAAGATTTATTTATTTACGCATACAAGAGCTGGGGTGTAGGCCAGAGGTGGGGGGGCGGTGAGAGGATTCACCAAAGACAGAGTGGGGAGCAGAACAGTCAGATCGACTGAAATACACTGCTGAGGGGAACAGTAGGTGAGGCAGGAGAGGTCTGCTGTGCCATGTAGGAAGCTCCCTGGCCAGGGATCGAACTCATGCTGGATTCATAGTGCTGAGACTTAACCCCTTGCGCCACCAGGGAGGCCCTACTTATATATTTTTCTTTTGTTTATTTCTCCATGCATTTTTTGGTGGGGTCTGGTTTTATTTGCAATCTAAGCTTTTTAGGACAGCTTTTAAAAGGTATTTAAGCAAGATATAGAATGAAAATAACATATAATTTATTTTACAAATTATAAAGTAATACACATTAGGATATAATTTAAGAAGCTGCAACTTGTCCAAGGTTTTCACTTTCTAGAAGAATTTCAGGACTGTTTATATTGTACCTCCTTCCTCTGGTCCATGACTTCTTCGAGTCTCTTGCCTTGGTTGGCTGGCATCCCCCCTCACCCAGCATCCTAAGTCTTCATCCCATCAGGGAACATCAGATCTCTTCCCTCGAGATCGATGCTTCTCAACATAGGCTCATGCGCCCGTGTACCAGCAGCAGCATCTGAAACCTGGTTAGAAATGCATCTTTCTGGGCCCCATTCCTTGACGTACCGAAAGACAAACTGCAAGAGTGAGACCCAGCCATCTATGCTTTCATCGACCCTCCAGGTGGTTCTGGTAGATGCTTGCAAAGTATTGATTTCTTTGTCTCCCCAAGATTCATATCTTGAAACCTAATCCCCAAAGTGATAGCATTAGGAGGCAGGGATTTGGGGAGGTCATTACGTCACTAGCAGAGTGGAGCCCTCCTGAATGGGATCAGTACCTTATAAAAAAGAGACCACACACAAACCACTGCTTCTTCTGCGTCGTGAGGACACAGCCGGAAGATAGTGTCCATGAGTTGGAAATGGACGCTCATCAAAGACCAGATCTTTTGGTGCACGACCTTGGACTTCCCAGCCTCCAGCTCTGTGAGAAATAAATTTCTGTCATTTTAAAGCCACACAGACTATATAGTATATAATATTTTATATATAGCACATATATGGCTATATATAATTGTGTGTGTGTGTGTGTGTGTGTGTGTGTGTGTGTGTGTGTGAAAAGATTTATTTACTTATACATACAAGAGCTGGGGTACAGGTCAGAAGTATGGGTGGGATGGGGGGAGAGGATCCACCAGAGACAGAGTGGGGAGCAGAACAGGCGGATCGACTAAAATACACTGCTGAGGGGAGCAGCGGGCACAACAGGAGAGGTCTGCTGCGCCATGTGGGAATTTCCCTGGCCGGGGATTGAACTCATGCTGCAGTGGCTGCAGATAGCTTCAGAATGCTGAGACTTAACCCCTTGCGCAACCAGATAGGCCCAGGATCCATATCTTGTATACGCGCGCGCACACACGCAGAGTATATAGTATTTTAAGCTACCCAGACTACACAGTATCTTGTTACAGTAGCCTGAATGGACTGAGACAATGTGAAAGTTGATGAGTTTCCGCCCTAGGATTGAAGCTGTATTGATTCAGCTCCCACCTGAGGCTGTGGCACAAGTAGCGGTGCTTTGTGGTTTGTCCTCAGACCTAGTGGAGTGAGGTTTTGGAGCTCACCAGGGTCAGTCTCTGTAACAGGAGAGATGGAGACTTCGCCAGGGCTTTGCAGATACTTAGTTGCATCATCAGATGGGAAGGCAGGTTTCTGGTTTCGGGCTACTCCTCACCTGGGCCCTGTTCCTTCCCTGCTCCAAGTTCAACCCCTGCTTTCTGAAGGCAGGATTCTTTATAAGGCATCCTATGAAAATATTACAGAAGAACAACCAGCATTGGCCTAATCATCTGTGGATTTTCTTAACATTAATAATACTATCCTAGTACTTTAGATGTAGCCTCCAAAATTTGAAATCAAATGGCTTTTTTAAAAAATCAATTTCACATAATTATTCTAGAGGAAAAATATTAAATGCTTCGATTGTAGCAGAATTTCCCATTTTTCTGTCTTTTTGGTTTTGGCAAATATATCTGTGTGGTTGTCTATTTAATGTAGGTTTAAGAGACCAGGAGGTGGAGGAGAGTGAGATTTCTCTTTCTAGTTATCTGAAGACGGCCTGATCACTGCCGTTGTGGGGTGCCACCCCCAGCGCCCTGAGTCCAGGTCCGCTTTGGAGATGCTCCTATTGGGTGTCTTCACATGGGCGGTTTCCTCATCTATCCTGTATTTCCTGTCCGCTTGCAGTCTTTTTGGAGACGTTGGATTCAGAGAGCGGAGTCCTAGGGTTAACTCTGGGAAAAGTTTCACCAGAATTCCCCTTTCAGCGGCACCAGCGGGTTTGTCAGGTGAATTTCTCCAGGAGACAGAGGTGTTAGTTATATCCGAAAGGGTTTATTATAAGAGGGAGAGAAGACTAAAGGGCCCTTGCAGAGACACAAGTGGGTAGAAAGGGCTGCCGCGGAAAGGGGCAGTGTTGCTAAGAGAGAGGCCTGCCTGGTCCCAGGCGGGCAGCCTCCTGAGGAGATGCCTCTGCTGCTTTGCAGAGGGAGAAGGTCAGGGAAGAGAAGCATGGTCTCAGGTGACAGGCGGGCAGAAGGACAGCTGCCCCTTGCCAGGGCAGAAATTGCACTGATATGGTCTTCTTCTCATTGGGAGGGGCTTCAAGGAGTTGTTAACTTTTGCTAATTTTGAATAACTATGTAGAATTTGAAAAGAGAGTCCACAGTGGCCCTCAATCTCCATATCCTCACCTCCTGGTCTGCACCCTGACATTCTCTACAGCAGTCTGACACCTGCTTGGGTTTGCACCCTGTGATCTAGAGGTTGGCGCCTCAGGATTTGTCATTTCTGTAGCTGGTTTAAGGACTATGTTAATCACTTCCACCCCTCACCTCCACCTCCACCTCCGCAGCATTGCCTGAGCTAGGTTTCAGGTCTTGCGGTGCTTCCTTTCCAACTTTTGTACTCATCCTCCATCAAGCTAATGGTTTGTGATTCTTTGTAAGCTGAAGAGAAGGGTAGAAATAGAAGCATCTGGGAACTGTTAACACAGGTCTGGCTGCTATGCCCATCATCCCCCATCCCTGCCTTCCTGTCGTGGGTTGGGAGAAAGTCCTTACCTGAATGTTCTGGTTCTCCTGGCAGGCTAAAGTTCTCGTGTTTGATGGATCTTAATCTCAGGTGCTTCTGTGTCTGGGTTGTGTGGGGGGGAAGGTTAAATGCCCGAGGAAATCATCCCCTTGTCAAAGTGCGCGGCTGATTGGGCAGTGACAGGTGTCTGGATGCGGCAGATAGACCTGCTGGTAGATTACGGGAGTTTCTTTAACATGGTCATTTTTAAAAAAGATTTATTTATTTATGCATACAAGAACTGGGATGTGGGCCAGAGGTGTGGAGGTGGTGAGAGGATTCACTAGAGACAGAGTGGGGAGCAGAATAGGCTGATCTACTGAAATACACTGCTGAGGGGAGCAGCGGGAGAGGCAGGAGAGGTCTGCTGCGCCATGTGGGAAGCTCCCTGGCCGGGGATCAAACTCTGCTGATAGCTTCATAAGCTGAGACTTAACCCCTTGCACCACCAAGGAGGCCCTCAACATGGGCATTTTAAAAGGGACAAGAGGGTGTATTTAAACTTTTGAGGAATTTATTTTCTGTGAAAATGGACTGGGAAAAATTCTTACTTTGCAGTGTTCATCATTTGCTTATTTGTGTATTTTTTCTTTAGTGAATAATCCAAACACTGGGCAAAATAGACTAAAGACAAGATAAAACACCACAACCACCAAGCACTAAGAAGAGAATTGTTGGGAAGAAAGGGAATAACTATTTCTATTTTAAGGTAGTAAAAACAAATCGAGGAACACTTAAACAGAATTATCCCTGTATTAGAAAGTGAGGAAAGTGGACCTTTCAAATAAATGATCTAGGGGGAAAGAAAAACAGGTGAGAGTCATGGCTCAGGAGTCAAAAATAAATATAGATCTTGAAGGATGAAGTTAGAAGAAATTTAAATTCAGTCTTGGAAAACCATGAATAACATGTTTAATCAAATAGAGTTGCGGGTAATGACAGCAGTGACTAGAGACTTTTCTGATGAACTCAGATTTCAGAAGAAATCATCCCAAAGAAGGATTGATGTTTCTCTTATCACATGGACTGTTAAAAACTAGCCTGAGGAATACCAAATTTAAGTATGAGTTACCCCAAGACAAGAGAGAGGTGAGCACAGTGTAGATTTTTGAAGGGAAAAACTTGGCATTGATACCTAGAAAACATCTAACGCTGGCTACTAGCCCCAGCTCCTTTGTGAGTAGGGTAGACGCAGAGCTGGCTCCCAGGTAGCATCAATTTGCTAAGCTGTAGTCAACAGAATGTTGATGTGGGCTTAAAGTCACAGGAGAAGTGGATTTTTAGGCATTGCTGTATTTGTTCATCTTTCTCATCAGCAAATTGGAAGATGACCTATCAAGACTTTCATGGGGTAGAAGGTTCTGGATGAGGAGGGGGGAGGGTAAGGGAGATACTAATGTGAGGAAGGGAAGGAGGGAAGGGAGAAGGAACTGAACAGCCAAAGCACTCAAAGCTGAGCAGGGCTGCTTCTGTGTCAGGATCATCCAGAGCTTTGGTGGGGGTGTGGTGAGATAGCATGCGTGTGTAGAAGTGTAAACCTATACCCCTAAAACATATATTGTGATGTAAATCAACATAACCTCAGTAAATATTACTTCACAAAAAAATCGAAAAAAGATAAGAAAATCACCTGGCTAGGTGGTAGATGGATCTGCCAGCCAGTGTGAGAGGAAAGTAAATGTGTGTTTCAGGGATGGGGGATGGAGAGGCCAGAGGGAGCGGGAATTCAGTCGCGGAGTAAATATTTACAGAGCACTTACTTTGGGCCAGGTGCTGTGTCCTGGCTGCTGCAGATGTGGCAGTGACTCAAGCAGATAAAGGTCCAGCCCTGGGGAGTTGACAGCTAACTTGGGAGACAGAAAACAAGCACATAAATATTTAATTTCGCTGGAGGAGGTAGTGTTACGCAGAACAATAAAACAGGTGGGTGGCTCAAGGAAGCCTCTCAGAAATAGATTGAGCCGCATTTGCACCTGCATATGGTGAGGTGAGAGAGCTGTCAACCCAGAGGGGAACTGTGGTTTCTCTGAGGGGAGTGTGGGTGCCTGAGGGAAATGGGGGGGTCGGATCCTGTGTGCCTGGGGCCTGCTGAGCAAAGGAAAGAGGAGGAAGATGATGCAGGAAGAAGATGGGGTTTGGAGGCCAGAAAGAAGGGCTGAAGCCAGCTGCTCAGCCGGTCAGTGACAGCCTGCTTTGGGTAGAAGAGCGACACCATTCAGAATAATGCTCGGAGCCTTCTTTATGACAGCCTGCAAATACAGCCCAAAGTCCAAATCACAACCCTCAGGGAAAAGTTGTGAGAAGAAGCAGCTCTCATTTAGTAATGGCGGTTGAGTGAGTCAAGCTGTTACTATCTCCGGGTTTGGATGAGGCCTCAGCTATTCGGTGAGCTTCATCTTTAGAAATGCCAGCGGGGTGTTTTGAATTTAAAGCTCCTGAGAGTGTGAACATTCTTTGATTCTTCCTCTTGGAAGACAAGATTTTAGCGGGGAAGAGGGACTGGAAAATGGGGGGACAAGGCAGGGACGTGGTGGTGACTGGGGTGACAGGAAAGAGAAGTAACTGGCTGGAGACGCGATCGTAGGGACATGGGGGAGCAGACTGAGTTCCTAGGAAGGGTCTGTGTGGTTCAGAAAAGCTAGGGAGTCTGGCTGGAGGGATGGCTGCGGAGTGGGGCCACAAGGAGATGAGATATGCCCGACACCTGGGGGGAGGGGACTTTCAGGAAGCAGCAAAGCCTGAGTCAAAACTTCTAGGGACAGAGTAGGTTAAGGGGACAATCCAGAGGCCTAGAAGGTAGGAAAAAGCTTCCCTTTAGGGACCGCGAGGGCACCTGAGAATGGTAGGACTGCCTGTGGTGATGTGGCAGGGGAGTGACAGTGACACGACAACATTACAACAAGAATTAAGGCCTCCAGAGAGGGCAAATTGGGGGTTGCCTGCGATTACCCCAGCTTTGGAGCCTTTGCTCCAGATTACTGCTTAATTATCTACTGGTCTGATCTTCAAGACACTGGACTAATTAAATTGAGAAAATTGGGGCCAATTGAAAATTCTAAAAATGTCTCATCTCTCCTTTCCAATTTGTAAATAATTTGGGAAAAGGAATTTAATGCTGGAAGAAAGATTTCCTTAAAAATTTAGTTTCTTGCTAACACAGAGGAGTGCCTACTGAAAATCATGTATCTCTTTGAGAGGAAGATAATTCAAGCTTAAAAATAATTGATACGTAAGATTATATTCATTCATGAATTTAACTGGAATAAAGTGCGTGTTTGGCTTAGAGGTGGTTGTGTTCTGGTAAATGCTTTGTGAACACGCACTGCTTGTGTCTCTCTGTTTTAGCCGGTCCTCTTCCCGGTGCTTCACGCTATTTTATTAGATTGTTTCAGGCTAACAGATCATTCCCTCAAACCATCAGGAATTCCTGCTTCTTCCTCTCTAAGTTTTGCAAAGGTTTTGGCCAAAACCAATCAAATTTCAGTTCTCTTGGTAGAACTGCTGTTTGCATAGCTACTTCTTTCCCTCTTTTATTCTTCTTCACACTTTCCCTTCTCGAGATGGATGCACATGTATAAATATTTATCTATAATATTTATAGCCCCTGTATTTATAGGCATTTTATTTTAAACTTGTATTCTCATGAAAAGTCTGAGTACTCAGCACTTGTTATGGCTCCGAGTCAATGTTACATAATGGGAAATTTGTGAGCAGTGTGATCACATAGTGATTTAAATCCTAGCTCTGACACATTCAAACCACGTGACCTTGGCAAGTTACGTAACCTCTGCGCCTATTAAATGGATCTTATCATATTCACCTAATGGGGTGGTTGTGCGAACATGATGTGTATAAATCACCTAGCAAAGTGCCTCCTTAAGTGGGAGAGAGCACTGTTCTCTTGTCTTTGTTGAAGGATTCCATGGGGGTGTGAAGTGGTGGGAGCTATAAAAACTAGGAAAGAGAAAAAAAGGGAGGAGACGGTAAGTGAAAAGTTATTTTATCATTCAATTTTCTGCTTCAAGGCTAAGCTCAGTAATTAAAATTAGTTCAAGTGTTCCAATGTTGTACCCACTTCCTTCCCTCCATGGAAGAGGATACAGTTTACCTAGGATAATTTAATTTGGTCTCTATGATTTTGATTTTCATCCACCCTACTTTATAGCAAATTTGAGAAATCATTGTTGTTTCCCAGTTTTTAAGGAGTTGAATGCCAGTTGGACAAAGGATCATCTCTTGTCTTCCAAAAAGTTTTTGAGAATGACGTGTCAGAGTTTTTGTTGCATAACCCAATAGTGTCTTAAAACACACACTCATTTGTGTAACCCACCATTCTGTGGACATTTATGTAACCCACAATTCTGTGGACCAACAGTTTGGAAGGGCTTTAATGGGTAGTTCTGTTGCTCTCAAGAGGACTCACTCCTGAGTCAACCAGCCGGTGCTGCTTCAGGGGGACGATGAGTGACTGACCCACTGGTGCAGGTTGGGGAGGAGTGAACCTGAGGGGGTTGCTGGACCTCAGGCCTCTCATCACCCAGCAGGCTTCCCGACTTGTTCACATGGCACCTTAAGTTTCTGAGAGGGAGGCTGGAAATGCCAGTCTCTTGACTCAAGTTCTGTCCAGTGTCAGAACTTGGGCAATGTCACTTCCACCACATTCAGTGGACCAAGGCAATTCAAAAGACCATTCCAGAGCCACAAGCAGAGAAACAGAGACCACCTCTTAATGGAAGGACCTACAGACTATTGAGGACAATTCTGCAATCATCTCTACATGAAGACACGACAGCCCTCTTTTAAAAGTCAACTAGTTATCTGGAGTCAACAGATTTTTTCTTTCATGCTTTAATTTTCATCTTCCCCCCACCACATGAATAGGTATTCTGAAGGCTTAAGAGATGCTTAACACTTTGTGTGCCAGTGCCCTTTAAATTCACCAGCCCTTGGGGCCGGCCATTTTCTGTGCCACCGCATGAATAGTATGAGCATTCAATAAAACACACACAACTCCTGAACTACTGGATATTAAAAAAACTGTAATATCTCTCATAAAACACCTTACACTTTCACCAAAACAATGTGTAAAGCTTCTAGACTGAGTACGATCAGAGAAATAGCTCCTAATAGTTCCAAATAAATCCATTGTGGCGTGAAAAACCGGAGACTAGATCAACATGTATCAATACGTGAGCGGACCACAAAGTGTTAAGTTATGATGTCCCTATGTCGTGGTCAGAGCTCAAGTTTATAAGTGCTGGCACCAGAAAGTCAGCCCTAGTTGACCTCGAATTTCATCCCTGACCAGATCTGCTTGCCCAGATCTAAACAGTAGCCGGGCAGAGTTGGGGCAGAGTGACCAGTCAGTGGGATGACCTGGCTGGAGGCGGCGCAGGTGGCCTCGGCCAACAGCAGCTTGTTCCTTCTCCCTCAGTACAGAAGGTGTGAGGTGGGAAAAGAGCCTCATTTAATTAATTGAATCTCTGAGAACATTTAGAGATTGCCCTGCTGCATCTGCTAAGCAGATTGTTCCTCAAACAATGTTACTTTGAATTCTTTTTTTTACCTGCAACTTTTTAAAAAAATATTTATTTATTTATGCATACAGTTGTTTATTTATGCATACAAGAACTGGGATGTAGGCCAGAAGTGTGGGGGGGTGAGAGGACTCCCCAGAGACAGAGCGGGGAGCAGAACAGGTGGATCGACGGAAGTACACTGCTGAGGGGAGCAGCGAGCGAGCCAGGAGAGGCCTGCTGCACCATGTGGGTCAGCTCCCTGGCCGGGGATTGAACTCATATCACAGTGGCTGCGGACAGCTTCATGGTGCTGAGACTTAACCCATTGTGCCACCAGGGAGGCCCTACTTTGAATTCTTTATTAAAACTCCATCAAATGATCTCAAGCTGCGGGGTTTAAGTACCTAAAGATTTATTTTCTCGTCATTTTGAGGAAGTACAAATGCTCTGTAGCTTGTAGTCCAACACATCTGTGACCCATTGCCTTGGCCTGGTATGCTCAGCTCTCCCAGTCGTCTTCTGACCTATATATCCTGAACTCAGCTAGACTCCCACTGGTACCAGGGGGCTGCAACGAAGGGGGAAGAGGAGGGGTCGGAGCCGCCTGCTGCTTTTGGTGACTATCAAGATGTTAGATTAAAGGATGACTTGGACATGGGAGAAAGTCCAGAAACAGCCCCTCAGGACTTCAGGGGGGCAAGAACCTTCCAGGACACACTTCCTCCTTCTGGGAGGAGGTGATATATTGCGGTCATCATTCCATCCACTGCTCCAGCAGAAACTAGTAAGTGCTCACCTGAAGTGTTTTGCTTATTGATCCATTAATATCTTGACAGAGGAAAGAGATAAAGTCTTTGCATTTTTTGCTCCTTTACCCCCAGGCAGCTTTCTCTTATGTGTGTTTTTGAAGAAATTTTTGTGAAGCAAGCCAAACAAGTAAATTGAATGGAGGAAGGTGAAATTTTTTTGAGTAGGAAAATATTTTACTTTCTAAAATGAAAAATTCTCCTTTCTTGTTTAAGGATTCTTTATTAGTTGTGAGAACAGCCTGGCTGTTTGGGTTGCCAGCTGCGGTTTTGACTGGTGGGAAGGTAGTCCGAGTTGAGTTGCCATTTCAGTATGAAGAGGGGCACCCGCGCAGGGTCGGATGCAGCGCCAAGGGCAGGGAGAGCAGTGGCAGGCCTGTCATGGACGTGTCCTCATTTATTTTGCTTCGGGCTGCTCTGGGCTCTGAGCTCACAGATCCTATGTTGCATCCTTGAGCAGCGGAAAATAGGTAAAAATTCACAAAGCGGACCTCCCTGGTGGCACAAGGGGTTAAGTCTCAGCACTATGACGCTATCTGCAGACACTGCAGCACGAGTTCGATCCCTGGCCAGGGAGCTTCCCACATAGCGCAGCAGACCTCTCCTGTCTCCCCGCTGCTCCCCTCAGCAGTGTATTTCAGGGGCTCTTCCTCTCGCCTCCGATCCCTCTGGCCTACACCCCAGCTCTTGTATGCACAAATAAATCTTTAAAAAAATATATGCATAAAGCAAGCAACAAAGGTGGAGAGAGGAGTATATGCAGGGCCTGGGTGCACTTTAGGCGCAGTGCCATGACTCCCCGGGGCTGAGTTATGAAGTAGGATTTCTCCAGGTGGGGAGGGACATGGACTCCCAGGTTGCAGGGACCTTGCCCCCGAAGGCCCGCAGGTGTGATGAGCTCTGCCTGTGCCGAGAGGTCCATGTCATTGAGTCTGATTAGACCAGAGTGGGAAGAAAGGAAGGCAAAACACTTGGGGAATGTTAATGGGCCTGGGGGGAGTTGGAAGGAGTTTATTTACATTTTTTTAAAGGACCTCTCTATTTTACAAAATGAAGTGCTGTTCATCTCAAAAAGCAGCGCTTCCACAGCTGGGTTAATTGAATTTTGCCACTTTCCCTGCAAAATGCAGATCTTATTACTAGAGAAGGGTGAACAGACACCCCCACCCCCATCCCCCAGCCCAGGGAATGTTGTTCCACCTGTTTGAATCCTCTAACTTTTCAGGGGAAGCTTTGTGCTCTTTGTTGCTGACTGTTACTTTCAGAACCTGGATTGTAAAATGGAAATTAGAGTAACATAACTGTCATCGTTAGTTTGTGCTGTTTCAATATGGTGTTTCTGGGCTTTAGTCTTAAAAAAATACTTGGCCTGACACTCTGGTGGATTATCAGGGCCCAAGAGATGGAAAATGTCCAGTGGAAGGGTTGTGAGAGGGCTGCAGGGAGCTTGTGGCTAAGAGAGAGCTCAGTTTTGATTTGGAGGAAATTTGGAAAATGTTTTGGAATGAAAAATATTCAGTTACATTGAAATTGGACTCTACTCTGAGAGCTTACTTATTTCACACAATTACTAATTCCTAGTTTGATTTCTGCTTCTAAGCAGGAAACAGCTGTTTAGAAACCATCCTAAGGCATTTTGAGTCTTTTCTGTTAAGAAGTTTTATATTCCCGATTTGAATGGACTGTTAGCCTTGCTACCTGGCATCTGCTAGCAGCTGGGTCTGAATTCTGGAATCGGGTTCTGGTTGGTGTTTTAAGCATCAACTTAGGAATGATTTCAAGTGAACTGAAAGGTACCTGATGAGAGAAGAGAAATTGTACTTATAGCCTGAGGTCTGAGGTTAGGAATTTCTAGAAATAGTCCCTGGGTAGCCTTGGGGAAGTTCATCTTGCTGAGTTTCAGGGTTCACCTTCATATGGTGCCTACCTGTTTGAGTGAGGTTCTCTTTTTACCTGTGGCATTTAAGTTCTTTTGTGGAAATCTGAGGCCAACATAACAGATTTACATTGAAAAAGTCAGTGGTGGGATTTCAGGGTGCCTGTTAGATTATTTTCTGAGTTACTTTTTAATTCAGGTTATTTCCTCATAAGAACAAAATTTTGCTCCCCCCCATTCCATTGTAATATACCAAAAAAGACCAAAATTCAATCATGAGTTATGAGAGAAGTACATTTCTAGGCTCAGTAAGTATTTTTGAGACTGATGTTTATTTGGCTTGAGGGGCTTAAGAGGAGATGACTAAGGGGGCAGAACCGAGGAAGGAATCATAAAATTGCCATCATCACACTTACCCCGTGTCTCTCAGCAAACTAGGGTGTGGCTGGATTCTATCCATCAAGACTTTGCTGCTTGCTCTTTAAAGGGCGTGTCTCAACACCTGCTTTTTCTGTGCCTGTTTGATGGCCTCTTATTACAAAGAAGTGGGCCAGGATTTCTTTTTTTTTTTTTTTTGAAGATTTATTTATTTATACATACAGCTGGGGTACAGGCTAGAGGTGTGGAGTGGTGAGAGGCTTCACCAGAGACAGAGCGGGGAGCAGAACAGGCAGATCAGAAATACACTGCTGAGGGGAGCAGCGGGTGAGGCAGGAGAGGTCTGCCACACCATGTGGGACTCTCCCGGGCCGGGCGTCGAACTCGCATCGCCGCTGCCAACAGCTCCACAGCACAGCGCTTAACCGCTGTGCCACCAGGGAGGCCCTGGGCCAGGATTTCTGCAAGATGTCTAGATGAAGTGGTTATGCTCACCTCTTAGAAAAGGTAAGCACGGTAAGACTTAGAGGTCAGGGAAGTGATCGGTTTATGGAGGCTGTCAATTATTTACTTGGCATGTCAATTAAAAATGGTGGGAGAGAATGATCCTCTACCAGTGGATATGTCTGAGGAATACTGTGCTTTAGAGTTTATTTGTTGTCAGATACACACCCAGGCTCCCAGTATGGCGAGTAGGGCGGGGAGCAGGACACCCTGAACAGGGTTTCCTAAGTCTGGGTTCTTGTGACTAAGAGAGTCCCATGGCCAAGTATGCCTTGCTTAGGCAATGTCTGCAATTTTTCTTCCACTTCTTTGTAGATTGAGTGATTATCTTGGTTAGCCTGGGACAAAGGACTTTTCCCAAATGTGGGAATTAAAAATTCCAGGAAAAGCTGGAGCAATGGGTTATTCCCCTTCCCAGACCCCTTTTTCCTCCTCTCATTGCCACACAGTTCAGTGAGCACCCCATGCTCCCACACAATGAGCATCTCAAGTTCATTGTTGCAGATGAATTTTACCTATGGTGGACCTGGGATCTTGGCAACCTTTAAAATAAAGGGACTTGGACCTCTTAAGTAGTTCAGACTTAAGTGTGACTGTCATTGTAGAGACTGTCACTGCCCAGGTGGCTCCTGATTATTTTTTTTGCAGCACTTTTCCTTTTGCTGAAAGTTTATGAAAATAGAGAGCTCGGACCACCTGCAGGAAGCAATGAGACTCCTCTGGGATGACCCCAAACCTGTCTCCACTCCCCCTATTCAGGGTTAACTACCCAGTGGCTTTACCTACAAAAGCAGCATAGCTGTAAACTGAGGATTATATTTCTAGCATTGATTACTACTATTTTCTTTTGAGGAAAAATATATTTGAGCAGAAGTCCTAAATTGGAACTGAAGTCCTACACTTTCGTCTTCAGTCACTACTAAATGCTATGGATCACCTCATAATATTAGCTGTCGTTTCTTTCAGTTATTCCTTATGCATAAGTAGAACGAATACAGCCTGTATCTCAAGATCACTGGGCAGAATTCTGGTTATACTGGTGGGACTTCCAAAGCCTCTCAGGATTTTGATCAGTTCTCTGTTGACTGGCTTTTTCCCACTTATGATTCACCAAGAAAGTTCCATTTATTCCATGTTTACTACTCACAGCCGCCTGCTTCCTTTTCTTCCTGGCAAAGTTGCATGACTGTGTGATGTTACTGGGCCGTGTGAGAACCCATGATCATATCAAGAATCAAGCAGTTGCCTAGAAACCATCACGAAAACAGGATTAGGTAAAGCATTTTTTCTATATTACAGCTGCTTTCTGATTAACATGTAATGTTAGAAATAGTCCATTTATACCCCTTCATGGCCTTTAGACACCATACGTGAAAAGGAACTTTTCAACAGAGATCAAGTCATTTCTATTTCTGTTGAGTCACATTTCAAGATGGCTATCACCAACTCACATCTCCCCTACAGCCTCCCCCCACCTCTTTTACTGGAAGGTCCTTGTGTTGGAAATAGTTAAAGAACATTTTCAGAGAACGTTAACGTAAGCTAACAGCAAATCTCAGGCACCGCTATTCCTCTATCAACTGCTCGGACCTCAGCCAGATGGGAGTGTGTGTACAGAAGTTAGAGAACCTTGCATTAATGGTCATGAAGAAGGAATGTGTTATGTGGAGCAGCAATTAATCAGCTAAGGGATCAGCAGGTTTTCAACCAAATACCACGAGGGGATAATCCCACTTTAAATCATCTGCCAAGGCTTTAGAACAAAATCTCAAACTCTGTACACCCTTGGGCCCCAGGAAATCGATCAGGATAGAGTCTAGAGACATTGAGGAATAGAAACTGACAGGACTTATTAAATGATTGGTATATCCCTAAACTCCTTCTGGAAGAAGATAGGCAAATAAATGATTGTGGCTGGTTTGGGGTCAAAGGAGAAAAAGGCATCAGATGAATCGAAGAGTTAAGTCAGTCAATATTTATTGAGCTCTTCCTATCTGCCAGTTGACCCTTCTAGGTATGGTGTAGGTGGGGGGGGGGGGTAGCTGTCCAGCTCTGAGCAAGACAGTTCCAGCACATTCCAGGGAGGGGGCAGGGGCAGGCCATCCAAGCAGGAATAGATAGATGGAGAAGACAATTCCAGATATTTGCAAATACAATGAAGATGATAAAGCAGGCTCTGTGACCACAGATGGGGGCACAGGCACTGCCTTTCTGAGGTGACGTTTCAATTGAGGAGCTAAGAATCTGAAGGTGTGGGAATGATAGGGGTAACTTGGGACGAAGACCAAATAGATGGTAGTGATAGAAATAAGAACACCAGGAGACCCTTCAGTGTTTCTGGGTGATGAATCAAATGCATGTTATTAGGAAGATCATTTTCAAGTTTCTCAGAAAAATGAATTAAACCTCACCAGTCATCCAGAAAAGAAAAATCTAGAATTCCACTGACTGAAACTTATTTATTTTGCCTGTTCTCTCCTAGTTTTTCATGTCTGTGGTTTCAGATTATGTAAATGCGGGCATTTCCCCACACTTCCTTAATTTTGAATCTCATACCTACAAACTTTAGTGACTAAATGAGCCCATTCTCATTTTGAGGAGAGCTGTTTTCCATAAAGTTGCTGTGAACACCGAGTGAGTGAATACTGAATCGTTGCTCCCAGGGGAAATACTGGGTTAGGTTCCTGCCACCCCCTGCTCTCAACATTTTCATTAAGGGATCAATACGTAACTTGTTTGATGTGTGTTTCTGTTTAAAACGACTCATTTAATATGTTTTGCTGATTCATTAACATTGAACTTGTGCCAACAGAGTTCAAACCTGTGCCTGAGCGCCCCTTACCTGACGCGTCTATACTTTCCTCAGGACGTCTATACTCTCCTTAGGGTGCGTCACAACCCTTTATGCCTCCAACACCAGTGCGCATGTCAGCACCGCATGGTGGGGGGGGCATCTTAAACAGCACAATTGCCAAAAACAATAAAAATGTGAAATATGTCACCCTAAAGAGACCATGGAAAGGACACTTGTTTAGAGGATGAGAGCGGAAACAAAAAGACCGAGCTGTTGCCTTGTTCAACCTCAACTGAGAATGTACGCTAAATCTGATTTTTGCTATTCAGCACATATTTACGAATGACTGAAGCCTCACAGTATTGATTTGGGGGTTACAAATAAATTTTAGCAAGGAGGCGGAATTGAAGATATGGAATCTGATGTGTGAGGATGCTGTTCTAGCGATGGCCTGGGCTGTGATTAAGTGAACGTGTTCACTTTGGAAGGTACAGACTCACTCGTACTCTAATGTTTGTGAAGACTCTATAATCCTACTCACTCCCCACCCACATCAACCAGATCTGTAGTAAAACACTAGGGAGTAGCTCAGAAGCAAGGCACAGATGAGGAAGAACCATCACGTCTGGTAGGGGATGGTGGTAATCTTCCCACCTGCCATTTAAGAGAGGCTTTAGCGTTTTGAAGTTCTTTGACTTGGTCTGTGTAATTTGATCTTTACATCCATGCAGATGGAGTTGTTACCTTCATTGTCCCAGAAAAAGGGATGAATGTGAGTTGATGTTAAGCATACCTACCTTTCCTGTCTTTTTGAAATGACTCTCAGGCATTTTGCCCTCAGTAGAGGCCCAAAGAATGAGTCTTGACCAGTGCCTGCTTGGTGAGAGTAGACATTCCCCAGGAAACATGGCACCTCTTATGTGACCCACAGATGCATCCGCTCATCTCCACTGTGGAGGATGGAAAGTTGGATGATGTATTTGGAAGAATGTGACTTTGACAGTTAGAGCAAGTGATTCTGACTTCCTGACAGTTCCCCTTCCGCATGCAACTCTGGCTAAGTAGTACAACCTCCTTGAATGTGCACTCAGTTTCCACTGGTAAAAAGGGATAATACTTAACTCACATGTATATTGTAAAGATTTTATGGAATAATATTTTTCGTTACTCTCTTCAAACCTTCTGACATCAAGAACTAGGTTGATAAGGAACTTATCAGAGATCCTTAGAAAATCAATAATAATCTTGACAATGAACTTTGTTTCTTAACAACAGTGTCTACAGATTACAAGCTCCTAATAGAACCATTATTCGATAGTGGACATGGGGATCTGCACCAATGAGTGTCTAAGCTAATACTGTTTTTAGCTTTCCAAAATATGTTATTTTCCTCTACTGTAAGAGACAGAAATGTTTCAAAGTAAACATTAACAGTCTCAGGTTTTTGGGTTTTTTTCTAATCTGGATCAGGGTGTTGGCAGATTTTATGGATGAGTTGACTGTTGAATAAAGTGGTGGAAGAAATTTTCTAATACAAAAGATTAGGTCAAATAAGTGGTGCGAGGAAAGGCTAGTGCAGCACCAGTGCCCATTTTACTGATGAGAAAAGTGAAATATAAGGAAGTGACTTGCCAATAAAACCCCCAAAGTAGATAAAGTCTCCCCAGGGTGTCAACCTTTGAATTACTACAGCTAGAGGGAAGATAAATTATTCTCCTGATAATTTTGCAATTAAATGAGAATATGGATATTGAATAAAATGGTTTGAGATGCAGTTTACACCTACATGACAATTTCTGGTATGTTCTTTGTAAAAGTTCTCTGTGATGCTAGCAGGAGATGAAAGCTAATTGCCAGAGTGTTCTTGTTAGGTCACTGTAAATTTCACAATGGCAAAGATGATGGGGTTGATGGTCTGAAAGCTAAATTCCAGGTCCAAGTGGCCATTTCTTTCTGAACTTTGGTAGCTGGTATCTGCCTGAGAAAGAAACCACTTGTATTTGCTGGCTTGACCTTTGAGATTATCTTAAGACCAGTGATCTCTGGACCTTGATGTGAGCTAGAGACTCATTTCTCAACTAGGTAGAGAGTGTTCTTCATGATAAGTTGTTAGGTGTTTTTTTCTTGTATGAATGTCCAATGCTTTTCAGTGACTCATCCATTGTCACCTTTAAGCTTGGGACAGAGTAGCAAGATTAACATGGGCAGTTCCCAGTGATTGTGCTCAGTTTCTTTATCATCACAAGAAATTGAATGGCCACTTGCTCCTGAGGTTGTTCAGGTCAAGAACAAAGATAACAAAAGACATCGGTTATGTCTTCTATGAGCTTAACGTCAAAGACAGATACATGGATGGGGACGGTCACTTATTTTCATGAGGCCATTTTTCACTAATACAGTCCCATTCATAGTTGTGGACTCAGTAGAAAAAGTCAAACTAGAACATTCTTATGTTGAGGTCAGTACATATTTGAATAGCCAATAAGACCCTCTTAGAGGTTAGTATTTACCTCTATTGATTCGTGTTGGACAAGGCAAATCAGTATTCTCTTTTTGTTTCTTGCAGTGAGTATCTACAAGTAAACAGTATCAGAATGAGAAAACTAGTAGGGAGATTGAACTTAGACACAAAGTTCTTTCACTTTTTTTCTCTCCCGACTTTATACTTACATGAGGTAGAGGAGCTTCAGGTGAGTTTTGGCCCCCACCATGGTACCCCCTTTTTTTTTTTTAAAGATTTATTTATTTATGCATACAAGAGCTGGAGTGTAGGCCAGAGGGGTGTGGGAGCGGGGAGGAGGTGAGAGGATTCACCAGAGACAGAGTGGGGAGCAGAGCAGGTGACTGACTGAAATACACTGCTGAAGGGAGCAGCGGGCGAGACAGGAGACGTCTTCTGGGCCATGTAGGAAGCTCCCTGACTGGGGATCGAACTCTTGCTGCAGTGGCTGCAGATAGCTTCATAGTGCTGAGACTTAACCCTTTGTGCCACCAGGGAGGCCCACACGGTGCCCTTTTGGCTACAAGTGAGATGGAGCTTAGGCACTAGACAATAAAAAAGGTTGACCATGACTTGGTGTAAGATAGTACCAGCTTCAGTCATAGGTCAGTGAGCATGTTCGAAGTAGTCCAAGTAGACCTTAAGCTGCATCTCTCTGGCTTTGGAATGCAGCACAGTTGGCCTATACACAATGAATTTTAATATCTTAGCTGAATTCAAGATATAGAGGTCAGAGAACAAGGGTATAAGACACAAGAGCACAGATGTTGTCTTGTAGGGTCCCCAGTGTGAGGCCAAGGAGAGGAACTATTGAGGTCAAGTGGGGAAGTGATTTGTTCATCTACGGAGCCAGAAACCAAAGTAGGCTGAGACAGGAGGGTGGCTAGGCTGAGACCTAGAAGGTCTCAGTAGGCCAGTAGGCTGAGACCTAGTAGGCTGAGACCTAGGAGGGTGGCTGCAGGAGGAAAGCCGTGAGCCTCCGGAGCTGGGGCCTTGCCAACCCAAACGAAGGTTGGGCCAGAGGGAGCCTGGCACAGTTGTGAAACCTCCTGCAAAGACAGGGCTGGAAGGGAAGCGGATATAGAGATGAACATTCCAGAAGCTACACCAGCCAAGACGGCTGTGATGGCCTTTAGTTAAGTTAGCACAAGAACTACGTCTTAGGTGGGTGTGTCCAGTCCACTCTGTTTCATTTCAGAAAGTCCTCCTCCTTTCTCCCCTTGGTTCTCTTATAAAAGTTTCATTAAACAAACACACAAACAAACAAACAACCTGGTCTTGCTCAGACTATCAGGATAAAAATTTATCCAACCTCAGTCTGTGCTCTGAGGCCAGGTATGAAGTCACAGCCACTCTCTTAGCCCAACTTCCCAGAAGGAGTGGGCAGAGGGAGGTGGGGTGAAGTACCAGGTTTAGGAAACAAGGGGAGACTGTCTCAGAAAAGTTGGGGGTGGCGGGACTGAACTTCCCAGCTTGAGTCTGACTAAAAGCCTCACAGAGTCTCCAGTCCTCACACTGACCCTTAGGATTCACTTTTCCTCCATGTGAACAAGGCTGAGGCTAAGAGAATGTGGCCTTTGGTGGTTGTATTAGTTTTCTATTGCTACGTAACAAATGACCGCAAACTTGGTGGCTTAAAACACCATCTCCAATCGCATAGTCTCCCCCTGGGTCAGGCCTGGGCGTGTCTAGGTGGGTCCTTTGCTTGGGGTCCTCTTTCAGGCTCATGTGGTTCTTGGCAGAATTCAGTTTCTGGCATCTGTAGGACTCTTGGAGACCGGCTTCTTCCAGGCCAGGAGGAGAGAATCTCCCTGACTTCTAGGTCTTTGAAAAGTTTCACCTGGTTAGATCAGACCCCGTCAGGATAATCTTTTGGTGAACTCAGAGTCCACTGAGTTGGGGCCTTCCTTACAGCTGCATGATTACCTTCACCAGCTGTCACCTGGCACTCGCAAGAGTGCCACGCATCATTCCTAGGTCGTCAGGCCACAATCCAGAGAATCTTATAGGGTGTGTAGACCTGGGAACAGAAATCTGGGGGACATCTTGGAATGGAGGCATGACAGTGGGTGGGAGAGAGGGAGAAGTATATTCTGTCTGTCCTCTGATGCAGCAGACTCATTTGGGAAGGGAGGCTGGAGAATAGGATCAAAGACATTATTTTAGGGATTTGTGGCTGGTGGCCCCAAGCCAGGAGAGACCAATAACTACGATTAAATACAACCAAATAACAAAAGCTTGATGGTAGTGGTTCAGGGTGGAAATTTTGATTTCTAAAAAAAGCAAGTGTGAGTGATAAAGAAATTGCTGGGAGATGATGGTTCAGGGTGAGGAGAAGCTGAATGTAGAGTTTATTTCAGCATTTGTGGTTCTATTGCGTGCACATTTCCCCACTAGAGCTGTATCTGGAACAAACCCTGCACCTTCACTCATAGGTAACTGCTTTTTGGAGAAAGGCCCAAAGGAGCAGCTTCTAAGTGCTCTCAACATGGAGGGCACAATTAGAGAGGCTATTTCTGTCCATTTAACATTAAAGTGTCAGGGGGAAAAAAACAACCCTGTGATTTGAGGTGTTTTTTTGTCCCGCAGCCTGGGTTGTCTTGTAAGTTTGCACCTGCCAAAAGATTCCTTTATCAGGAGCAAAATATAGAATATCCGCCTTCTGGGTCGAAAATGTTGCCTCTAGTCCACTGGCCTCACTCTTCTTTGTTCCCTGAGGACTATTTAAACCAGGTCTCACTTAATTCAGTTAAATGGAGTCTGTTTTTAACAATCAAATGCTCTTTGCCATCTATTATAAACTCACAATTTTTTCATTATAGAACATATAGATAAAAAGAATAATTGGGCCTCCCTGGTGGCGCAGCGGTTAAGTGCTGGGCTGTGGAGCTGTCGGCAGTGATGACGCCAGTTCGACGCCTGGCTAGGGAGATTCCCACATGGCACAGCAGACCTCTCCTGCCTCACCCGCTGCTCCCCTCAGCAGTGTATTTCAGTTGATCTGCCTGTTCTACTCCCCACTGTGTCTCCGGTGAACTCTCTTACTACCCCACGCCTCTGGCCTGTACCCCAGCTTGTATGCATAAATAAAAAATAAATCTTTTAAAAAAAAAAGAAGAAACCCACATCTGTTATCTGTTGCACATGCAGAAGTACTGTTGACACTGGGCCAGATGTCTGTCCATACATTTCTATAGTAATGCATTTATTTTATTTATTTATTTATGCATACAAAAGCTGGGGTGTAGGCCAGAGGTACGAGGAGTCACCTCCCCACCCCCCCGTACCAGAGACAGAGTGGGGAGCAGAGCAGATGGATCGACTGAAGTCCACTGCTGAGGGGAGCAGCAGGCACAACAGGAGAGGTCTGCTGCGCCATGTGGGAAGCTCCCTGGCTGGGGATCGAACTCGTGCTGCAGTGGCTTCGGATAGCTTCATAGTGCTGAGACTTAACCCATTTTGCCACAAGAGAGGTCCCCTCTACAGTAATGAATTTAATAGACAGATTCCCTACTTTATAATTGAAAAGATAACGAAGTCAGTATTTGTCACTTATTTTCACTTTGACATCTATTGAGCATTTTACATACTGATAAGTAGGTTTCTACAATAACATTTTATTTGCTGAGATGTACTATCTGCGTATTTACTAGCTATACTGTAATTTATGGAAATAATTTTACATGGACTATTTTAGTTTCAGGTAGATGACTGAGCTCAAGTCAGGGCTGTCCGCCTTTGATCAGACAGTCTAGCTCAGTGCTCAGGATCCCGCTTTTTCACCCAGCGCCTACCTCATTTATCTGCATTTGTTGGTTGCTTCCAAGTTGCTGATACAGTGCTTGCTGCTTGCAAAGGCAAAATGTGTACTTTCTGTTTACTTTTCCCCTGGTCTGGTTCCCAAGGCTACTTGTGCAGTTTTTAAATACCTCTTTTGCGAGCTGGAAGCCCTAATAAACAAACCGCTTTGTTGAGACTGGAGCGCTCGCCCTGGCACAATTTACTAATTTTACTGCGTGTTACAGACATTGTGTGTCCTCAAGGTGGTCCCTCTGTGCCTTGGTTCACACCAGACTCTGTACAGCTTTGTGAGTTGCTGTTTTTCTTTCCCTTCCCCTTCTAAATGGGTTTCTGGTGGCAAAAATCTGTTTAAATAAAGGTAAGGAAAGATTGGTTTATTATAAGCTCAGACTTTTAAAAGTAGAAGTTTAACCCGTTAGCAACCTAGACTTGGCAAATGTTACGTTATTGGCGCTCACAGGACAAGGGGCACTCAGAGATCGGTGGGTGGTTAAGCAGTGGAGGGAATAAAATTCAGTGGCCCCCCCAAGCTGTCATCAAGAGAACTTTTGACACAGTGCCTCATTTCATATGAGTGAAGAAAACAACTCAGTGAAAGACCCGAATGAGAATGTGGATCCCTCAAGTTCCAACTAAGTCTGCTTATCGAGATTTCGCTTTTGCCTCTGGCAACATGGGGGAGCGTTTAGGGTTGTTGACATGAATGGGAAGGTGAGATGCACACGTTTAGGGCTTGGGGATCCTGTGATGTGCAGGATGATCTGAACCAATGAAGAATCCTTTGCCTAAATACCAGCGCGGCTTGCTTGAGAACCGCTCACCACTTCAGAACTTTTGGCTTCTTCTAAGGAAGGGAGTAGAAGACATGAAAACAATGGCCATGGCTTTTTCAGGAGCTTTCTAGAAGTTGCCTGGTCCTCTCTGTTTCCCATTTCTCAGGGAGTTTCTGCACAACTAAGGCTAGAAGGGGATTTGTCCCTGTGAGGGGGGGGGGGGCATGAGAAAGCAGTTTAGCATTTTGAAAGTTTGATCTCTCTCTCTCCATCTGTACTTGACCTGCAAAAGTTGAGTCATTTTTTCTGCTAAAATTTTGTCTGGTTGTTTGTCTCATAAACCAGCTGTTAAAGGCAGAGATCAGCCGCTATCGTCCAGCTGCTGGTTCAGACATCCTCAGGGGAACTAATTCTTTGCCAAAAGAGTCTCAGAAAAGGCCAGAGAGGGAATTTCAGGGAACACTGACTCAGGCTTAAGATTTGTTTTCAGGCTATTTTACTCTTTTAGGTGAGTGGAAGCAGAGGCCACGTGCATCGTAACTGGCCTCAGCACGTTGGAGCTGCAAGGCCTGGGAGACCAGCTGTCCCTACTCTCATTTTGCTAGTCTAAGAAAAGAGACCCAGAGAGGTTAAGTGACTTTGCCAAGGTCATAGAACCAGGTAATGACAGCACCATCTAAACCCATGCCTTTTGATTCCAAATAGAATATTCTTTTTTTTTAATAGATATTTTATTTATTTTTGTTATTCATATCTTTTACATTATTGTGTGTTTCCGATAAGTTATCCACCACCTGTTCACCCATGGAGCCATCACCATAGTCCTCCGTGCTCCCTTCTTCCCCCCTCTTGAGTCCTACCCATCCCCTCCTTCCCTGCTGAATGTCGCTTTCTTATTTGGCTCCCCTATATTCCTGTTTTAAGTGAAACCAGTCGATAATTTTGTCTTTCTTTCTGGCTTATTTCACTGATCATGATCCCCTCTAGGTCCATCCATGCTGCTGCGAATTGCATGTGTTTGTCTTTTTAGAATGCTGAATAGTATTCCACTGTGTATATTTACCACATCTTCTTGATCCAGTCATCTATTTTTGGGCATCTAGAATATTCTTTTTTACTAGCCAGCAGTTGCTCCTTTGCCTTCTTCTATTTTTCATTTGGTGAAGCTTGCTCACTTTCTTTCCAAAATATGCCCCCACCCCCACCAAGGCGTTGCAGTCTTATTATATGCAAACCTGACTTGATTTCTGATAACTGACTTCATGGATAATTGAAAAGAATCTCTTAAGACTAAAAGGCAAATCTCTTAAGACCAGAAGGCAAATGCTCCCTATCTGTGATGCAATTAGATCTGCCACTGCCCCATCACGGGGAAAAAAATGCAAAAGCATTGTTCTACATTATCTTTGGGGAGAAAGAGACTCAATTAAGCTGTTTGGTAACGTTTAACATGTGGTGTTTGCCTGTGTTTCCCAGAGCAACTGCAGAATGCTCATTTCACGGCAATCCTGAGATCACTAGATTCCATTTATGGACTTTCTTAGAAAGAGACTAGGATGGCCTCTCTTTTCCTCTTCCTTAGACTTTCTCCAACTCTTCTAAGGTCAAATGAAGAGGAAGGCCAGGGCAGTAGCTACACAACAGAACTCTCCTGCCTGGTGGCAAAAGCATGTGGAGAGATCTTTGAGGTACCTGCACTCTGCTGCCAGAGCAAGATTGAGAACCCGAAGCAGTCCATCCCTCTGGAGAGAGTCCTGGGAAAGGACCACTGCGTACAGAGTTAGGACTCTTTGAACATGTCCAGGACATTCCCTTACACCCAGGTCACTCTTTTGCTCCCTTTCTATCGTGGACCCCACTTCCCTCTGGGGGAAAAAAATCTCGTTCTTCTTAACGGCTTACTTTGGGTTTTCTGGGTCTTACTGTCAGCAGTGCCACCAAGTAGGAACTTGATCATGCAGTGTGACGCAGGCCAGTTCTCTTGTAAAAGCTTGCACGAGAGGTTTGCCTAAAAATTATAATCGTTGGTTGAAATAGAAGGGTACTGAAGAAACTTGGATGGGATGGAAGAGTTGTTGCGGTTTGTCGGTGTGTGGAGGAATTGCAGGGCTTGGGAGAGGCGTCAGACTGGACACAGTGGTTTTCAGAAGGGGAAGGGCCGTTTTCTTGTTTTTGATGCTCACTGACCAACTGAACTCCTGAGCCCCTGGATAAGCAATTGGACAAATGAGAATCCAGCACGAGATCACTAAGAATAAATGGCATTTAATGAGCCCCATGATTTGTTGTAGTATCAACAGGTCCGAGAAATGCCTAGTCATTTGTTCCAGTTTCAGCATGGCATGTAGTAATGACAGCCACGATACGGAGAGCATTTATTGAGCTCTAATTGGTGAAAGGAACTGTTTTAAGTGGATAGCAACATCTCAAATTGTGCATTTTTGTGGGGAGAGAAGAGGAGATGGATTAGCATGCCTTACCTTAAGTCTCTTCTTTTAAAATAAGGGAGATTGCCTTTCCAATCTTACTTATTTCTAGAGCTGTAACTAGAGTTGATTTGTCTTGGAACAGGCAACGGGGGTAGCAGAGAGCTAACTTTGCAGTCCCCACTGCCACCAAAAGAGTGTCACCCCGTGTCACTCACTCAAGAGCGGTGGAGCTCTTGGATTCTAGTAGCATTTGGAAATGCAAGAGGGTTTAATCTCTCAGCTGGTTGGGTTTCACAAGAGGAAGGAACATGCAAAGAGCAGAGAGTCAACAGAATGCTCTGCTCCTGATATTTGCCTTTGCAGCTGGCTGGTGGAGATGGAGGTAAAACATATCTGTGGGGGTGCCCGTGAAGAGGTTTTCACTGGGTTTACAGTCAATTTTCATTGCCTTTCGCCCCTATTACATCTGGATCAGACTATATGAATTCATCTTATTATCTTCAAGGCAGTTTTAAAAGGTGAATTGTATTTTTGCTGATTTCAGATGGAGTAGAACGTGAGTGATTCCCCCAAGGTTCTGGCTAATCATTACAGAACCCATCTAAGTTATATGTCTTGTGACTCCCGAGGCAGCGAGCAGAACGCCTTCAAATGGTTAAGAGCCCATAGTGCGTTCAGCGGCCGTCCAGAGAGCGGTCACGTGTGTGAGAGCAGATGGAGCAGGAGTCTGAGAGGCTTGAAGCTGGAGCTGTCTGGTCCTCCTGGTTGGCAGCCTGTAGGATTCCTGCTGCTTTTATCTGGGGGGAAGGAGTGTCTCCTGGAAGTGACTCACTCCCAGCGCATTTAAACAGCAAGGCAGATAGTAACTTGCACGTCTGAAGTGCGTTCCCTTTCCCCAGCTGTGGCACTTGAGAGACATTGCCTCTGTCATTCTTATACCACATCTGGCTCAAAGATAAAGGGAAGGTTTCTAGGGAATGTGCTACCTGTTTTTTTGTCATGAAAGCTTTCTGGCTACTTTCTTTTCTTTCCCTCCTTCCTTGCCCCTCTGCCCACTTCCCCATCTCCCGACAACAACGGCCCCCCTTCCTCCTCTCCTCTCCTCTCCCCTCCCCTCCTTTCTCCTTCCCCCTTCCTCTCCCCCTTCCCCTTCCTTTCCTTTCCTTCCCCTCCCCTTCCTCCCTCCCTCCCTTTCTCTCTGGTTATTTGTACCTCCTAGTTTTTATTGTTATTTTTTTTATTCTTTATTTTTTTTTTTAAGATTTATTTATTTATGCATACAAGAGCTGGGTGTAGGCCAGAAGTATGGGGGTGAGAGGATCCACGAGAGACAGAGTGGGGAGCAGAATAGGTGGATCTACTGAAGTTCACTGCTGAGGGGAGAGGGCAAGGCAGAAGAAGTCTGCTGTGCCACGTGGGAAATTCCCTGGCGGGGGTTCAAACTCGTGCTGCAGTGACTGCTGATATCTTCATAGGCTGAGACTTAACCCCTTGCACCACCAGAGATGCCCTGCCTGCTAGTTTTTATAAGTATTTTGCTTTGTTGCTATGTCTGCTATGTAATACATGTCTCTGTCATTCTGCCTTGATTTACTACACATAATTCCCTTGAACTCCTTCCATTTTGCTATAAATGGCAACATTTCATCTTCATGGAAGAATAATATTTCATTGTGCAAATATACCATATCTTAATCCAGTCCTCTGTCAGTGGACATTTGAGTTATTTCCATGTCTTAGCTGATGTAAATAATGCTACAATAAACTTTGTATGACTTATAATTTTTTTTGATGGTTTCTTGTTCTTTGGATAGATGCCCAGGAGTGGGATTGCTGGATCATATGGTATTTCTGTTATTAGTTTGTGTTTTAGGTAAATCCAGTTGTTTTCCAAAATGGCTGCACCAATTACTATTCCCACCAATAGTGTAATAGGGTTCCTCTTTCTCTGAATCCTCTCTAGCACTTGTTGGGAACCTTTTTTTAAGATGTGCCAGTCTCACAGGTGTGAGATGATATCTCACTGTGGTTTTGATCTTCCTTATTAAAAGTGATGAACATTTCCCCATATATTTATTGGCTTTCTGGATATCCTTTTTGGTAAAGTGCACTCCAAACATCTTTGACAGTGGATCTTCCCTTGGAGACAGAATTGTCCTATCGTAAAACATATATCCTATTCAGAGAACTCATGGACGATGCCAGTGGGCCTCTCCTTGGTCATCTGTTTCCAGATCTTACTTGTAGTCACCATCTTGTTACAGAATTTGCAGTGTCAAGGGTTCAACTCTCAGCTTTTTTATTTCAGGTGCCACTTTGGACCTCCACTTTCTCAAATTAGAACGACTAGGTTGGCTCAAATGATTTACAGTATTTCTTCGAGCTTCTTCTGTCTGTGACTTGGAGCCTGATACCATAAAGGGGATTTTATGGAATGGAAAAATATCAGACTTCAATTCCTTTAGGGTAGGACCTGGAAGGATGCAAACAATGAAAACCTTAGCTTCTGCTTTCCTGAGGCGTGATGGGGGAACGCGTGCTCTCAACATTCCCTCGTGGAGTGAAGACTGAAGCATCAAGCATGGAGGTTTGTGATGAAGGAGAGGAAGAAAGTGAGGTTGCTTTCTGTTTAAGATAGTAGAAGAATCTGAGAGGGGAAGTTTATGTATGTAGAGAAGGCAAGAGACGATTAGAAGAGACTGGTCCAACCTGGCTCTGAATTTGCTTATATGATGAGACCATAAAAGGGTTGAAAACTGCAAACCAATGTCTGTCTGTTTTGGAATAGGAAATGAAAAAAACTGCTGCTACTGCTTGTGAAATTTCAGTAAAGCAAATATCACTTTACCAAAGAAATAAAGATAAGAACCCCCAAACCTTTTGTATAACAGAGTTCCAGGCTCAGCCTCAAATTTCTTTATTTAGAGAAATTTGTAGTGTACTTAAATTTGAGTACCAGGAAAAAAGAATTGGGCCCCCTTGACATTTCACTGCAATAGGATTTGACTTGTGAGCTACTTTTTCCTTGTGATTTTCGTCAAATCTCCCTTCTTTTTCTCCTGGTGGGCATCTGGCCATTTTCTGTGTGGTATGTGAGCTGGGCACGTACACAGGGCAAGGACCGCTCAGGTCTGAGGCGCACTGCCCTTGCAAGTGTGTGTGGGGGGCCTGGGAGAGCAAAGGCAGGACAGCGTGCCCTCTAGATTTTTGCACCCTTAAGGGGGTGGTGAGTATGCCCTCACCACAGCCCCTACCTCTGTGGTTCCAGTTTGGAGCGTTCTGTGCACCAGGCATAGCTCATAACTATGATTTTTTTCAATAAAAACTTTCTCCTCAGCCTGAGGACAGGCCTCCCAGCCGGAGGCTCACAGCAAAGGCAGTCCCTTCTCTGGGCAGCTGGCCTGGAGAATTGGCTCTTTGTGGGGCTGGAAGGGTGGAGCTCAGGCAGGCCCCGGGTGGGGCCTGGAGGGGTGTCTGCTTTCAGAGCCTTTGCTTTCTGCTCCCTTCCAGTCTCCCTGCCCCTGGGCAGGCTAACGGGCCAAACCAAACAAACCCGAGAGGCAGAGCGGGCGTTTTCCTCTTTTCCTGAATTGAAAAAAACGTTGGTATCTTCATTGTACATTACCTGCAACGTTTGAGAAAAGAATAGGGCGTTTCAGCTGAACAGGTCACTGGTGTGACCTGTAACTATGCGCGTGTCATTGCTGTTATCTCCCCAGGGAGAGTTGAATGGGGGTCTTGGCCTCCCTTTCCAGTGTCCTTGGACAGGCTTCAGGGGTTGGGAGAGCCACCTGGAATCCTGTGCTTTGTTTGTGGACAGGGCTGTGGGCATTTTTCCATCAGGAAACATTCATTAGATTCTCAAAAGGGAACACACGTCACAGAAGAGAGAGAGAAGCTACTGACCAAGTGCAA
Organism: Scalopus aquaticus; assembly: GCA_004024925.1. Lineage (NCBI taxonomy): Eukaryota > Metazoa > Chordata > Mammalia > Eulipotyphla > Talpidae > Scalopus > Scalopus aquaticus. Next base: position 100,214 of record PVIJ01003589.1, read on the forward strand.
AAATCCCCTCCCCTCTCCTCCCTTCCCAACCCCCACCCCTCCACGTACTCACAGAGTTTTATGACGAGGGAAACAGCTTCCAGAATACAGGGGTGACTATCAGTGATTTCAGGCCAGGGATCTGCATCCCTGTCCCTCCCAGGCCAGCACTCTGTGATCAGCTCCAGTGCCAAACAGGCCGGGGGCCGACAGGGTGGGCAAAGCTGCTTTAGAACTTGATCCTGGAACCCGCTTGTCAAAGAGGATCTGGACAGAGGTTTCAGGTTCTGTGTGGCCTCAGGACAGTGGTCTCTTTCTTTTGCTGTTTTTAAAGATTGATTTATTTATGCACACAAGAACTGGGGTGTAGGCCAGAGGTGTGGGGGGCGAGAGGATTCACCAGAGACAGAGTGGGGAGCAGAACAGGCAGATCGACTGAAATACTCTGCTGAGGGGAGCAGCGGGCGAGGCAGGAGAGGTCTGCTGCACCATGTGGGAATCTCCCTGGCTGCGTATTGAATTCATGCTGCAGTGGCTGCCATAGCTTCATAGTGCTGAGACTTAACCCCTTGTGCCCCCAGGGAGGCCCAACAGTGCTCTCTTTCTAAGGGGACCTTCACCCATCCTTCTGCCCATCAGCTGCTCCCTGACATCCCCCATTGTCCTGCCAGAGTAGCTGCTGCCCTGTTTGTTGGATAAATGAACCTCAGTGCTGAGCAGTACGAGGAAGGCAGCGTGGTAGCTTATGCAACTAGCTATTTGAGCTCAAGAGTCATGACTTTTACCTCCTACTTTGTTCTTCCTTCCTCACCCCCTCAGTTCTTGGGGTAATTGTTAGCAGGTGGTGCCCAGACCATGAACTAATGTTTTGTTTTGTTTTTTAAGCATCTCATAGTATATTTATAAAGTGAAAAACTCTCAAAATATGCTTTTCACTAGGAAAAAAATGGATCTACACAAAGTGAAAATTATCTGATAGATTTCAGTGTAGGACAGTCTATGGCAATCTTATTCCCCCAGAGAGAATTTGAGTTAAGATCTTAAAATATCTTTTAATCTAGAGATTCCTATATTTGTTTCTCATTTCACATCATCTTCTGCCAGGTTCTGTACACTCACAGTTCTCTGAATAACTGCTGGGAGCTTGGTCAGAAGCTTCTGGAACACTGGTGGGGGGAGTGTGTGGCAGTGACTGTCCACACACAGGGCTGCGCTGTCAGAGTCTTCACCTTCTCATTCACCTGGTGCAGGTAACCCCAAACCAGGCTGTGTTTCCTCTAGCAAGGATTCCTGAACAGCTTCTTTAAGGGTAGGTAACTTAGAAAGTCCAACTCTCTCCTGGATTAGCTTTTCTGTCTGTTCTCGCAGCCTGTTCTTGAAGTCAGGGTCACTTTGTCTCTTTGGTCAAAGTAAATGCAGTACCAGATGAACCATTCTGGCCACGTACACTGCTATTCCAGTCCAGCCCCCATGTTCTCTCCATCATGGAACGAAGGCCCTTGGCCAAGAACCGTCAGAGCTGCTGACTGCTTGGACCTCATAAACCACCTCTTCTTTGCAAGCTCCTATGACAACGAGTTAATGACCTGCAGCCACAAGTGTCAGTACTTCAGAGGCAGTGTTAATTTTGTTAGAATAAGGGGTGTTTAGAAGACTAGCAGTTTCTTCCACTTTATCAGATTTGTAAATGCGGATATGCTTTCAAACATCTGTGAGCACTCAAGTGATGGGAGGCCTAGACTCTAATTCAAATTCGCCTGGTGTTAGATTGAAACAAGGGATAATTGTGGAGTGTAGAGGATCTACGATCTGCTAGGATCAGCGGGGTGGGAAAAATAGTCCCATCTGGGTTAAAGACTTTCTGTGGTCCAATCATAAAAGATTTAAGTAAGTTGGCAATGAAAGAGGCATCAAAGCAAAGGCGTGTCAAATCAAGAGCTACGTATCCCAGGAGTTGTATTTAACCAAGAAAATGAAAGATCGATCCATGGGATGACTGCAATAGAAATAGATCTGTTTTGTCTTAGGAACTTTCCTGATGGGTAGTGGGAAAAATGAAAAGATATTACTGGGAGCCTGTCCCCCACTCCCTCACACCCCCTTACGCACCTCCCCCCGCATGTGGGGATTTGAAAGGATGGTGTTCGTAATAGATGAGTAGATGGGCCATTGGTGAGTTAATTTTGTTTTTGACTGTGGTCTCCATCAGCTGCAGTAGAAAGTACATGGGTTAGGCTTGGGGTGGAGTCTCAATTCCACCTTCTGTCAGTTAGTTGTGCAACCCTGGAAGTTGAACCTACTGACCCCGAGCCGATCTGCTCATCTATAATCGAGGACGTGTGTATCTTCTTGGAAAGCATCTAGCTCAATTTCTGAAAGTCTAATACGTCACTCAGTTCACCACTGAGCCTGGCACCCGGTCACCCACATTATCATCAGCGAGTGTGCTCATCGGGCTTTTATCCTCAGTGCAGCCTGGCCGTACAGCTCCGTGGTGGAGCTCAAATACCTCTCTCCTGGGTGAACCAATGTAGGGAATGCTCAGACAGTTTGAAGTAAGAGGACCTCCTTCAAGGTCCCACTCAGACAGGAGCTGGATTGTTGTGAGCATTGATTAAAGGTAATGTCACGAAATTGCCTTGCAAACCTACTAAGCTGACTAAGCTGTGAGGTAGAATTACGCCACGTGCTTGAAAGAATTCACCAAAATTTCCTAACCTTTGGGTTCCTGTGAGTAATCCTTTTGTGAAAGCATTTGTCGGATCCAGAAATCTCCCTCTTTGAGGCTCACTCTGCTCCTTTCTCTGATTCTTGGCCCACTCTCACTGGTTGGCATTCGCGATGGGTTCATTGTGGCCTGTGCCCTGTGCTGGCAATGGAGTGTTGACCTATGTGCTGAGCCCCGGAACCCACAGGGTTCTGCCAAGAACTGCCAAGAAGACCCATCTGGAGCTGATTTGCTGGCTGAGTCACAGTGCTTCTTTGGGACAGTTGGGGATATCTTTCCAGTCTCAAGTATCTCCCATGAATCTCCTCGGGGCCCCCTTTCCTAAGTGTGACCAGTAATTAGGTACAGTTAGTTGGTCCCTTCTTCTGCGGGGGTTCGTTTTCCTAGAGGGAAGGTTATCATAATGCACTTGATAACCACTGTGAATTCTGAGGACTGTCTATCATTAGGGCTAAGTTGTTTGGTAACATGATCATTAGCACGACAGCCGAAGTCGGGGCATGCAGGGAATGTTCGCGGAGTTAGAGAAGGTTTATTGTTGATTATCTAGGGGATGTGCGTGAAAACAGTCATTAGTGCTGCCTGCGGAGAGAAAACACAGTGTCAGCAGAGCACCCCACCTGGGCAACATCCTTGGGAAAGTAGGGGTGATCAAAGAGGGCCTCAGCTGGCAGGTGATAGTGTTACAGGGCAGGGAGAGGGACACCCCTGGAACCCCCAAACCTGCCTGTTCTAAATAGGTTCTCCATCAGCCGCATCAATACAAAACATACAAGACCTTTAGTGGAAAGAAACTTTAATACAGTTACAAAAGACAGAGAATATAGTTTCTAAATCAAGCACCCAATGTTTTCCAACCCCTCATGGGTAAAAGTCCACCCAAATGGGATTGGCCCAAAGCAAAGCCCAAAAGCCTGCCACACGTCTAAAACACCTTTAGGCAGGGACCCATAGAAAAGGGTCAGGAAGAGCCAGACAATTCTGAGAGTTAAAGAGCAAAATCAAAACCAAGATCAGCGTTGCCATAGTCAACCTCCCCGCTGGTCTCTCACCTATGTCTGTCTCAATCAGTCCAGGCCAGTGCAGCTTCTTTATATGTCTCTCTGCACCTTGTGCCCCTTCTGGCTCTCCATCCTGCTTCCTTCTTTTATCTATCTCTTCTGTGTGTGTGTGTCCCTCCTTTTCTCTTCTTCAGCTTCTTATCTCTCCTGCTCAGCTCCACCCTCCCTTGGGTGGGGCATGGAACCTGGAATACCCCCTTTTTCCTGGGGACCACCCCGTTACAATAGGAGGGACCCCAGAGGCTCAGCAGGTGGACACAGATGGTCAGAGTTGACGCTGTGGACAGAATTGTGACTTGGAAATGTAGGAACTGTGAGTTTGACACTTGCTTTTGCATTTTACATTCTGTGTTCTTTCTTTCTCTTTTTGTTACTGTGATTTTTGCAGAATATTCACCATCAGACAATGAGTAGGTTTAAATGAAAGAAATAGAGATACAAGACTCAACATGAATAAAACTTAAAACATTTTTTGAAAGAAGAAAGTTGCAGGGGATGTGTAAGAAATAATGCATTTTACTGAAAGTTTTAAAAACTCTCACTTGCATGTAATGGAAACATGTCCGTAGGTGAACATATAAAGACCTGGACAGGCCTGATAAAACACCAAGTTCGGTCGTGATTAACATTGAGAATTAAGGGAAATGGATGGGAGCTTCAAAAGTCCTCTCTCATGGACCTTTATATCTTAAGAGAGAAAGACAAAATAGAAAACATGATGGTGGTAAACATGAAAAAAATGAAATGTTTTTCAAAGGAACTAATGCCTAGCATTCATGGTACTGTTCCCTGTTATTCTTCTGGATACTCGAAATTTCCATTATAAAATGACTAAGACAAAACTCTCCTGGGAGATGTGATGCAGGCAGCTGGAATTGGGGATTCTTGCCTTCTGTGCTGCTAAGGACTCCCAGTTCTAAGTGTGCTTGTCCACACGACCCTCTCTTGTCCTCACAGATGACGGGTGCTTGTTCCAGCGTGTCCGTGCCGCGGCTTCCTGCATTGTCCTGATGAGACACAGCCGTTTCTTCTAGTTGGGATTTTGGTTAAATCCTACCAATCCAGCTCTACTTCAGGGACCTGCCCTACAAGTGTTATCTGTTTCTCTCCTTTGTCAAAGGACAGGTGTGATGACTACCCTAACGCAGAGCTCTAGCCTGAGCGTCACCTCCCTGCCTTCCCTTCAGTGTCCCCCGCTGACATTTCAGTGGTAGGACTCGGTTATCCATGTGAACCCCAAGAGTTGTCATTGCCGACCCCAAGTATTGCCACTTGTGGTCAGTTCTGTGGCTTTCTCAGCTTCACGGCTTCGTGTCCTATATCAGACGTGACCCTGAAAGTCTCATCACTGAGCATGATACCTGTCAGTCCGCGGCTCAGGCTGTCGTAAGAAGGTAGAATTGGCTCAAAGAGCTGGTGCAGAAATAAATTTTTAAATTTATTACTACTTTAATAACTACCTATTGCAGAGGATATACTCTAAAGTAAGGGTGACTGTTTTCCCTAGGGACATTTGGCAGTATCTGGGGAAAGTTTTGGTTTCTACAGCTAGGGGAGTACAGCTAACATCTTTTAGGTAGCGGCCAGGGATGCTGTTAAAACATTCTTTTTTATTTCAGGCATTTTTTTAAAGATTCATTTTTATTTATTTATGCATACAAGCATTGGGATGTAGGTATGGGGGGTGAGAGGATTCACCAGAGACAGAGTGGGGAGCAGAACAGGCAGACTGACTGAAATACACTGCTGAGGGGCATAGCGGGTGAGACAGGAGAGGTCTGCTGCGCCATGTGGAAAGCTCCCTGGCCGGGGATTGAACTCACGTTGCAGTGGCTGGCCCTAGCTTGATAGCGCTGTCTTTAAATTAAACCCTGCACCACCAGGGAGGCCCCTGTTAAAGCATTCTTGATGCTTAGAAAGAACTCATCCTCATAACCAAAAAATATCCGATGCAACATGTCAGAAGTCCTGAGGTTGAGAATCCTGCTCTCGAGATGCTCAGACCATGACTCTCCCCTGCCAGTGAGGGAGAGTGGGTGGGACTCAGCTTCCTGGAGCCTGAGACAAGAGATGTAGGAATCCCTGGGGATATATCATCTTCCTGGCATGTGGGAGCTACAGAGGTTTTGGGAGCTGGGAAGAGACTAAGGAGATTTAGGAAAACTGGAGGGGAGCAAAGTCCAGGTGGTGGGGACAATAGAGAGAAGCTGCCCTTGATGCCTTTGAATTTGGCACCTTGCTGTAAATGGCACCCTCGTGCTCATATAGAACAGTTCCTTTTAAAATAAACCCAGCGCAAAATGTGGTGGCTAGTCAAGGCGCTGGCCCCGGTGAATCATGCTGTGCTCTGCCTACACTCGTCTGCGGTGTGGTTTTATCACTCCTCTCCCAGGAGGCGGGATCTATTGTCCCACTCTATGAATCTGAGTTGGCCTTGTCACTTGCTTTGATCACAAGCTTAAGAAGGGGGCGATGATGCATGTTTTCTGAGACCACCTCGTGTTGGTTTTCTCCATCTTGGAACATTTCTGCCATCCATGAGGAATCCCAGCCTATATAGCCTCGTGAAGAAAAAGACACAGATGTCCGCCTGCCCCAGCATGGCAGCCTCCCCAGCAACCTTCCGATTCACACTAGTTCCCAGGGAACCCAGATGAAATCAGCTCACCCACCCAGCTACCCATGGGGTCGTCGGGAATAATAAACTGTGGTTATCTGAAGCCACTAAAGCTTCGGGGTGGTTTGCCGAAAGCCATAGATAACTGGACATCGTATACGAGTGACTTCATTTGAAGCAGTGGATGATGTGTTTGTCTTAAAATATGTGTGTAGAGTAAATATTGGATCATGACTAAGTGAGACTGAGTGCTTCCTTTGTCTTCTCCTAGCACTTCTCAGAACTTCTGGATGAATTTTCCCAGAACGTCTTGGGCCAGCTCCTGAATGACCCTTTCCTCTCAGAGAAGAGCGTGTCCATGGAGGTGGAGCCGCCCCCAACCTCCCCAGCGCCTCTCATCCAGGCCGAGCACAGCTACTCCCTGTGCGAGGAGCCCCGGGCTCAGTCGCCCTTCGCCCACGTCGCCTCCCGAGAGGGCTTGAACGACGGTAAGCACCGGGCGGGGAACCCTGGGGGCTCGCACCTTTGCCGCTGGGCCCCTTGAGGGTGTGGAGTGTGTCTTTTGCCGTGTACCTACTCCATGCCAGGCCTTGTGCTTGGGCTGTGGGGAAATGCAGAGGCACAGGACGTCTTTCCCTACCCCGGGCCACAGGACTTGCTCTAACTGAGTGATAGTGACTGCTATTTTGACCCTTTGGCTTAGACAGCAAAGCATCCTTTTGTGAATCAGCTTGGCCCATCTGCTTGATGATTCCTGGAAGCCGTTGTTTCGAGAGGGCATGTCATTTTATTTTGAGAAAGAATTTATTTTTCTGACTACTTTTCTCAATGGAAGCTTCTCAGATGGTCTCCTGACCATGCTCTAACCACGTGGCACGTTCCATCGTCTGCACGTGTGTGAGAGCTTGGCATGAGTTTCCAGACTTTCTCTTCAGTCATCCTGTCATGCCCCATCAATGCCATGAGTCGGGTATTTGTTCCAGGGCTAGTTTTCCCGGTCTTGGATGTTAAGATGTTTTGATTATTGCTTTATGGTATGTGCTGTGTCTTTCAAGCTCTTCAAGGTAATTCCCTCTTTCTAATTTAAAGTTTCAAATTTTAAGTTTAATTTTTATATGTAAAAATGAAATAATTTTACCTAAATTATTTAAAATTGAAATAATGGAAGAAAGTTAAATTTCAATAATTGAATAATTTCCATTTTTTTTGAATAAATGAAAACAATTTATTGTGGATAAAGAAAAAATAATACTTTGTATGTTTACTTATATTATTTTTTATGAGAGCTTTTTGTTGTACCAATAAATTTATCATTTAAACTAAAAGAAATAACTCTTTCTAGACTGTTAGAATTTACTCTTCCTGTGTGCCCAAATATTACAAAGTTCATTTCATTTTTCCTGGCATCTGGGGACATTTTCTCCATCACTCTACCTAGGTTGTACATTTCTTGAGGACAAGGAACATGTCTATTGAATCACAGGGCGATCCTTAATACAGGGCTCTCTGCTAAATATATGATAATACACTTACAGACCATTTTGGTGTAAAATGCATCTTCTTTTCTTAGTTGTCAAACATATTTTCTTTTTTTTTTAATATATATTTTTATTGTTATTTATGTCTTTTACATTTTGTATTCCCCTTGGGTAGCCCACCACCAATTCACCCGTGATCCATCTCCATGGTCCCTTGTGTTCTTTTCTACTCCATTTTGTGCCCTTTTCCTTCCCTCCCTTCGCCTCCCTCCTCGCCCCCCCCCCCCACACTGATTGTCTCTCTCCCACCCGGCCTCCCTATAGTCCTGTTATAAGTGAAACCTGAATAATTTCCATTTTAAGTTTAATTTTATGTATGACCAGCTATTTCAGTACCTTGAGTAAGTTATGAAACTGTATTATCTATTCCTGGTTCAGCATTTGTGTTCGTCTACCAGGAATATAACACGGTGGGAATGGCCACGAGCTCAACCTCCTCCAGCTGGACCTGGTGTCCTCCTCCCCTCCTTATACCACTGGACATATGGCCGCATCTCCTGAAGGTGGCTGCCTGCAGACGAGTTCCCTCATGCTTCTTTTATGTTAAAGGCAAATGCCTGTATCTACTTCCCCAAACAGGACTTTGTCTTTGTGGGGGAATTCCCTCCTCCAGGTAGGGCCCTTAGGTCTGACGCTGGTCTCTAAAGGAACCAACTCTGGAGTCATAGCTGGGGCAGAGAATGCTGCTCTTTCCCATGTCAGATTCTTTCTTTCTTTTTCTTTCTTTCTTTCTTTCTTTCTTTCTTTCTTTCTTTCTTTCTTTCTTTCTTTCTTTCTTTCTTTCTTTCTTTCTTTCTTTCTTTCTTTCTTTCTTTCTTTCTTTCTTTCTCTTTCTTTCTTTCTCTCTCTTTCTCTCTCTCTTTCTCTCTTTCTTTCTCTCTCTCTCTCTCTCTTTCTCTCCTTTTCTCCTCTCCTTCTCTCCTTCTCTCTCTCTCTCTCTCTTTCTCTCTCTCTCTCTTTCTCTCTCTCTCTCTTTCTCTCCTTTTCTCCTTCTCTCCTTCTCTCCTTCTCTCCTTCTCTCCTTCTCTCTCTCTCTTTCTCTCTCTCTTTCTCTCTCTCTCTCTTTCTCTCCTCTCTCTCTCTTTTTCTCTTTCTCTCTTTCTCTTTCTTTCTCTCTCTCTTTTTTCTTTCTTTCTCTCTCTCTCTTGCTTTTTTTCTTTTCTTTCTTTCTCTTTCTCTCCTCTCTCTTTTTCTCTTTCTCTCTCTCTTTCTCTCTTTTCTCTCTCTCTTGCTTTCTTTCTTTTCTTTCTTTCTCTCTCTCTTTTTCTCTCTTTCTTTCTTTCTCTCTTTCTCTCTTTCTCTCTCTCTTTCTTTCAAGATTTGTTTATTTATGCATACAAGAACTGGGGTGCAGACCAGAGGCATGGGGTGATGAGAGGATTCACCAGAGACAGAGTTGGGAGTAGAACAGGCAGATTGAGTGAGACACACTGCTGAGGGGAGCAGCTGGTGAGACAGGAGAGGTCTGCTGTGCCATGTGGGAAGCTTCCCAGGTGGGAATGGAACACAGTGGCTGCGGACAGCCCCATAGTGCTGAGACTCAACCCTCTGCGCCACCAGGGAGGCCCCCATCTCAGATACTTTCTTGCATTGGCTAGAGAGGTATACTTAGCTGATCCAAGGACATTTGCCCTAATACTCTGAGTGAATTCTTAGTTGGCTGGACCCTGCTGGAGTCTTAACTATATACTCATTGTTTCCTGACAGAAGTGTAGGCATTTGATGACCTCCTCCTTCTCCTCTAGAGTTAATTCACTTTTTCTACCTAAAGTCAGGAGAATGGGATAAGGGAAAAAGTCTCCTGGGAAGGAAAGGAGGAATTAGAGCTGAAACAATCAAATACCAGGTGTTGTGGGGTAAAATGAGACAATGTGTTTAAAGCAGTTAGGACAGTGGCCGCCACTGGCTTCTCAATGTTTTTCTTCCTTCTCTCTTCTGTTGTGCTGATGTTGTTCTTCCTTTTTGTCTTCTTTTCTTCCTTCTCCTCCTTTCCCCCTATCTTCTCCCCACTTCTTGCCCTCCCTCTCCTCCTCCTTCAATTTCTTATTAGATGACTTCTAGGAATGTCCTCAGTTCAAATGCAGGAAAATGGCCTCCATTATGACTTCCTCACTGGTCTCATTAATGGAGGACTAAGGAAGTCAGTCTTGTTCTGGGTTTCCATTTAGATAAATGTGTGCAGACTCTGTCTTAGATTTATTATTTTAAGGGTAGACCATGGCATTAGATGAAAGGTTGTACTAAATGACCTTAGAAGATTTCTTACAGTCCCATGGTTCTGCGTGGGTTCGGTTTCTTATCTTGTCTCTTGGTTTTTCTTCAAACTCTCTTCTCTGCTTTGGTGATCTTACTTCCACAGTTCCTTTGAGGTATCCATTTCAAGTCCTACTTCCTTTGTGGATGTCATTTTCTATACCTGTATTATTTATCTATTGTTGTGTAAAACATTTTTTTCAAAATTAATGGCTTAACCAATAGTGATCAATTATTACCTCTCTAGGATTTTTGTGGATAGGAATTCAGGAGTGGCTCACCCAGGTGGTTTGGGTTCAGGATGTCTCATAAGGTTGAAATCAGATATTGGCTGAGACTGCATCTGTAAATAAATAAAGACTTATTTATTTCTGCATACAAGAGCTGGGGTGTAGGCCAGAGGTGTGGGTGGTGATGAGATTCACCAGAGACAGAGTAGGGAGCAGAAAAGGCAGATTGACTGAAACACACTGCTGAGGGGAGCAGCGGGTGAGACAAGAGAGGTCTGCTGCGCCATGTGGGAATCTCCCTTGCTGGGGAGTGAACTTGTTCTGCAGTGGCTGCAGATAGCTTCATAGTACTAAGACTTAACTCCTTATGCCACCAGGGATTTGCTTCTAAAGTGGCTCACTCACACAGCTGGCAAGCTGCTAATTATGATTCTTCTTCTTACAGGCCTCTCCATGGGGGTACTGGGGTGGCTTTCCAAAGAGTGAGGCTGTTTTAGTGCTATAGTTGCCTTTCAGACTGAGGGATCCAGGAGCCCAGGGCAGGCTGAGATAACTTTTCTGACCTAGCCCTGAAAATTATGGGACAGGGAGCCCTGATTCATTGCCGCAGGGACCGTGTAAGGTGTGATTGCCAGAAGGAGAGTGTCGTGGGGGCTTCTGGGAAGCTGACCATCCTTCTCCCACAGGTTGCTACCACGACCACACTGTCCCTCATGGTGGTGCTTCAAAGTGACTTCCTTCCATGCCTGAACTGCTTTATCACGTCTTATCAGTGCCTTGCAGGGTAGCCATTCATTTACCTAGCAAGCCTTGAGTTCACAAGGAAGGCACTGAAGAAAATATATAGAAGACAGTATTTCTTATTACAGAACTTTTCAGGTAGGGAGCATTAGAAATGTACACAATTGATTATAAAAATCTGGAAAATGTGGTTATATTGTGTGTCTAGATTATACGTCCTCGGGCAGGGCTTCAGTCCTACTTCACCGATTAACGCTGGGCAAATTACTTGACTTAGCCACATCACAGGTCCCTGGGACATTGGGCCAGGGTAATGACCACTTCTATTTCACGTCTTATTGTGAGAATTAAGTATGAAATGTATTCCGATGCATAGTCCAGCCCCGGACTCTTCAGGGTCTTTTTCCTCATTGCTGTTGAAGTGATGATTATTTTATATTTACATTTTTTTTTAAGATTTATTTATACAAGCTGGGGTACAGGCCAGAGGCGTGGGGCAGTGAGCGGGTTCACCAGAGACAGAGCAGGGAGCAGAACAGGCAGATCAGAAATACACTGCTGAGGGGAGCAGCGGGCGAGGCAGGAGAGGTCTGCCACACCATGTGGGATTCTCCCGGGCTGGATGTCGAACCCGCATCGTGCGCTGACGACAGCTCCACAGCGCAGCGCTCAACCGCTGTGCCACCAGGGAGGCCCCTGAAGTGATGATTATTTAATAACAAGAATAGTGTGTGGACACTAGGCTCTTTGGTGATCAGGAAGGATTGTGGAAGATTCTCAACTTCTCAGCCTATTTTCTACAATGAAAATAATAGTGGATTCCTAGTTGTCAAACTTACTATTGGATTGTTTTATTTTTATTAGTTTGTTCTTTATATGTCCATTAGATTCAACAAATCTGCTCTTAATTTGGATATACAAGAGGGCAGAGATTCACCTAGAAACTGATGGAGCTGCTTCCTGAGTAAACATTTCTTTGAGGAGTAGTTAGGACATTTAAGACAATACCCCCAGAAGTTATTGGGTTATTGATAAAGTCATGATGCATTTTTGCTTGAAAAACAGAGAAGAAATACGTCATGACTTTTCCGACAGCCCAGTAGATGGCAGGAGGATATAAAAAGGTTCAGGAAGAGCCTCACATAAGCTTCCTATTGTGCTGCCTCAGATTGTTCCCCATTGTTCTGTAGAATAAGCCGACCTCACAGCAAGGCTTTTGAGGTCCTCATGGGCTGGTCCTGCCCTACTGCAGGTTCATGCAAGTGTTCTGAGCATGGTTAAGGTGGGCGAGGCTAAGCAATGACGTGCCAGTGACTGGGTGTATTAAATGCATGTTTGACTTAGCAGTATTTTCACCTTACAGTGGATTTATTGGAATGAAACCCTTCAATACTCAAGGAAGATCTGTTGTATTCAGAGAGTGAACATCCATAGAGTAGGCTTGCTGTTCTACATTCTGCAGATTGGGGATGAGTGAAAATTTTTCCCTTCAATGCTCATGTGTGTCGAACATCACTGCTGTTTGTCAGGCACTGTCCTAAGTACTCATGTGGGTCACTACAGGAGATTAGATCCTGCCTGTAGTATCTCAAGTCTAGTGAAAATACTGTGTATGCAAATACTTGATCAAACAGAATTTATTTGGACCTTGAAGGGTTGAGTAGAGTTGATAGAGTGGTGATGTTTGGAGTGAAGCAGACAGAGGGCAGAGGGCTAGGACGCTGATTCTTCCCAAATAAGATCCCCAGTGAAGTAAGTGCAAATAAGCAGACTAACAATAGTTCAGTGTCTTTTCTCCCATGATAACACTATCATTTTAAAATTCTAATCAGTATAAATGCAGCATAAAGGACACCGTGAGGGGAGAACTAATCAGTCGATCTTTTTCCAAGAAGCTTTCCTTATCATTAGGCTAAAGCACACTCCATTCAGTTCCCCCAACTGGCGCCTTGCTCTATTTTTAGGTCTTGTACTGCAATAGACTGTACTAGTAATTTTCTGAGAATAGGTACAACAGGTCAGATGTATTTTGCAAAGCATTTGTGATTCACAGTTCATCTTTGTTAAGTACTGATTTTTCTCTGTGTAAAAGCCACCTTCCCTAGCAAAAGTGCTTTCATAAGGAGAGGATAATAATGGCCATGGAGAGTGGCCATTTGGGCTGTGTGACATCAGAGGTAGGCATTGTGCGTGAGCGGATGGGGAACTTGCCCAGGAAAACTTTGTCTATCTAGGTCTTAGCTTTCATTATTTTTCTAAGTTTTTTTTTAAGATTTATTTATTTATGCATACAAGAGCTGGGATGTAGGCCAGAGGCGTGGGGTGATAAGGGGATTCACCAGAGACAGAGTGGGGAGCAGGACAGGCAGATCTACTGAAGTACACTGCTGAGGGGAGCAGTGGGCGAGACAGGAGAGGTCTGCTGCACCATGTGAAAAACTCTCTGGCTGGGGATAGAACTCGTGTTGCAGTGTCTGTGGATAGCTTCATAGTGCTGAGACTTAACCCCTGCTCCACCAGGGAGGCCTAATATGGTATTTACACTGTGCACAGGTCAGGGTAACTTCCTTTGTGTGCTAAACTGAGGTCTCGAGATGGTGCAGCTGGAAACACAAATAATAGTCATCTTCCTTTTGATCAGTCTAGTTGGGCTTCTCACACAAGCTAGCAGGGACAATGGATGGCTGGTTGGTTTGCTAAGTATAGATATACTGAATTTACGCTGCTATTTTCACAGGTGGGAATGAAAACAGTAGTCTCTAAGCTTAAGATGAGCTGGTGTAAATGCTCTTGGGGTAAATGGGACAGCCCACAGAAAGTGAAGGTACTAGGGTTTAATGGGAAATGGCCTTCAGAAAGTAGGATTGTATATTTTGAAGAAGAAGGTAGGATTGTATATTTTGAAGAAGAAAATAATGTCTCATGGCTGATGATGTCAGAACAGGTAAGGTGTGCATGGATAAATGGAAGGGTGTTTAGAACATGGATGGCAGAGAAAGAATGGATTTTTAAATGATTAGATAAAACCCACGTGGCATCAGCACACGATCAAGTATAACTCTGGTTTCCAGTGTTGTCTTGATCTTGATGAAAGATTCCAAGAAGATGGAGACATGATGACTCACTGTGCCTTCATCATGGGTGGTTTGAGTTACTGGCAAGAGCATAAGTCTGAGGCAGCCTAAAGGGGATAGGTGTGTTCGTCACCTACCTTCAGAGAGCAACCAGTTCTCTAAGGGGATTGGGCGAAAGAGGAACCTGACGTGGTTGGATTGGACCAGCAGAGACCATTGGTCCCGCTCTAGTCTGAAGCCTACTTGTGTCCTTGTTAGTCATCCTCTGTTGTGATAATTACCTTTTCTTTTACTAATAAGTCAAAAGAATAATGATCCTCCTTCTCTTTTTAAAGTGAAATAATGACTTTTTTGTGTAGCCATCAACATGCTGGAATAGTATAAGAAAGCAATATTTACATTTATCTGGCAATGAAAATTACTTTGGCTCTTCATAAGCGAGAGTTGTAGCTTATTTTCAGTGAAGAAAAACTGTACATAGGATTGTGTGTGTGTGTGTTTACTAAATAAATCTTTCAGATCAATCCTTTATTCCGTAGATATTAAATTCATCCACTAAACACATCATCCTGTGGATTGTCCTGAGATGCTAAATGCTGAACACTGAGTGTCAGCTATGGTAAAAGTTCCTCTCTAGTCAGGTAAAAAATTACCTGGATTTGAATCTAGTCTTTGTCTTTGTTGGGAACTTGGCCAATTTGCTTAATTCCTGTGTCTTGCTGTCCTGATTATTAAAATGGAGACAATAATAATAATGCTTCTTACTGTTGTGTGGAATGGATGAAATAAACGTATGCATTTCGAACAGTACCTGGCAGTTAGTAAGCACTACATAAACATTAGCTATTATTACCTTTCTGCAGATGACCACATAATGCACAATATAATTTACTAACTGACCCCAGTTTGGATGACAGGTATTAGGTGAAGTTTCTGTACACATGAGCTCAGAAAGAACACTTTCCTCAGGTGTTTAAGGTATCCGAGAGAAACTTGATTACAGAGGCCCATCAAGTACTCGAACATATTTAGAACCATGCCTGGCACAAAGTGAACACTCAGAACATTTTAGCAGTTATTGGTTGGTCTTAAACTGGGGTTCTTTCTCTTGCAAACCATTGGATTAAAAGTCTCTATCAGCTGAGCTGAGAAGTACAGAAAGAACCAATATGGCAACTTTTGTGGAGGCCAATTAATGGACTCAAAATAACCTTATAGGCTCAAAAATTAGTGAAGAATAATCACTCCTGGCTAGAGATGTTCATCATTGATCTCTTGAAAGGCAATTTACTTGAGTGATCGAGAGCTTAGGCTGTGGAGGCAGTTTGCTTGAGGGCCCCAGGTCTGCTGTATATTAGCTGAGTCACTCCGGGGCGAGTGACTTAATCTTGGTTTCCCTGTCTGTGAAATGGGGGTAAGAGCGGTGCCTGCCTTACTCTTAGGGTTAAATTAATAATATATGTAAAGCACTCAGAACAATACCTAGCTTACGGCGAACACTCATGGCTAAGTATTTGCTGTTTTTGCTCTTATCAGTTTCTTCTCATGCTCCTCATGACTGCAAGTTATTTCATGGTGAGGACACTCAGAGGAGGGCCAGGGCAGGCAGCCCTGACTTCCATGCCAACATGTAGTGGGCTGTAGTTTAATCTGATTCTGACACGTTCAGCTGAATTCTCCTTTCCACCTCTCCACCTTCCAGAACACAGCCGCAGCATTTTTCCTTTAAGCAAGTTTTATGTCAAAAATCAGTCAAGATTTGCCAGCTCTTTTAAAAAATTTCAAGGGGCAAACACAGTTAGGCAAACACTGAGGGACTCATTGGAAATATGCTTTCCTAGTTTACAAATATTTCCTTTTCATCTTAGGCATGTTATGTAAAGTAAATATGTATGTGTGTTCATGTTTCATAGAAGTGGTATTTGCCCTGTATGACTGCTCATTTTAAGAACACATGCATATACTTTCTCTTTCTCTCTCTCTCTCGCGCTCTCTCTCTCTCTCTCTCTCTCACACACACACACACACACACACGTGCATGCGCGCACATGTGCGTATAACATTTGGAAAGATTTACCAATTTTATGTCTAATCATCTCTCCTTCTCAATAGCTTATATCTATTCAGTATGATCTGTCATGTGGTGTACATGTAGAAATAACTCAGTCTGCGATTTGGTGTCCCCTCTGTCTACATTGGCTTTGATTTTGTGGCTTTTTAGCCCTTCTGTCCACCCTGCTGTCTTGGCAAACCTGGTGTCTGTCCCCGTTGCTCAAACTGCTCCATTTTATCCTCAGACACGAAGGATTTGCTCATCGCCACAAGACAGTGGCTTGTTTTTATTTTCTTGCTGATAGCTAAGTGGTGATGCTCAGGACATGCGCCAGCTGGGTTAGACCTTCGACAGCAAACTGTTTAAACACAGTCAGATGACTTGGTGGGTGTTGTTCTTACTCCCCACAGTGCGCATGGCTTTGCTGATTGGGTCACGTTTTCCTGCTGAGGTGAAACTTAAAAGCATGTAAACACAGTTCAGGGAAAATTTCACTCAATATCTGAGCTTCAAATTCTGGAGATTAAAGGGGGTAGAGCGTGTACCAACTCTTACTTTTGTAATTTAGCCAATAACTCAAGCTTCTAAGAGTGATTCCCATTCGAAGTAATGGTGGTCTTCCTGGTCTTTTTGCCAATAAAATAAAACTCTAAAGTTAGGTCATAAGGAAAAATTATAATACATGTTCTACTCATACGGTCCCTTTATCCTTTGTGAACTCCCCTACCTTATAGGTTACATTTGTCATTCTGTTTTGTCTGATTTTATTTTTATTTCCATTGAGGGGCAGAGTATAGCCAACACCCAGGAGTTTAGTGAAAGCTCTTTTCTATAATTTCAACTGCCACTGGAATGTTGTTCTCACCAAGCTTCTTGTTGGCTGACCGTCTTCATCTGAAGTCATCTGTTTTATTATGTAATAGGTAGGCCTACTCTCTCAGTCTACAAATAATTATTCACATGGCTTCCAGTTGTTGGTTTGGAAATGAGGTATAGCTAGTTTGCTCGGATGTCCTGGATTTCATTTCTTGTATACACATTCAGCCGTAGTGTAGCAGGTGGCTATGTTGCTATATAACAGACTACCCCTATATTTGTCTTAACATCATCTGTTATAGCTCATGTGCTCATCTGTCTATCCTATGCTTTGGCTGGCAGTTGACTGATTTTAAGTGTGGAGCAACAGAGTGATTTTCTTGCTTTTAACTAGATCCACTCACATGTCTAAGGCCAGCTGAGAGCTGACTGATTTTGATGATCTCATTTGGAGATGACTCTGTTTTTGTGTGTCTGTCATCCTTGGAATCAGTAGATTACCCTGGCATAGCCTTCTGCTTGTAATGGCAAAAGTACAAGAGTTTAAGTTCAGTTGTTCAAGAACATTTCAAGATTTCACTTGCATTAAGAATCCTACATCTCATGAGCCAAAGCAAGTCATATGACTAACCCAGGGTGGGGATTGGTCCATGGGGGCGGGCACAGCAAAGAGGACATGGGTAGAAGGAGGAGTGAAGAACTGGAGCCAAAACTACAACTTATGCATGTATCACGACACTCGCGGAATCTTCTCAAGTCCAAGGATGCTGAGTGGGCCCCTTGAGCCACTGGGGCTTCTGTGTGATAATTACCATCATCAGGCATAAAACGGAACAGGCAGAAGCAAACCATGTCTAATAATGATCGTCCTGGGACTACTAATACAGTCTCAGTACAGGAAATGTTGAAATAGCATAAATTTAAAGAAAACAAAAGTCACTCATGCTCTGAGTTATTCTTTAGCGCAGTTTGTACTATTTTGGCATATTTCCTTGCTATCACGTTCTTTACTAACAGTATATAAATTTATATCCAGGTATTATCCCTTAATATTGTATATAAATCTTTGCCTTGCTATTAAAAAGTTTTCATACATATAAAATTACTGGCTACAGAAATATTTTGTTGTATGGATATGCCATAATTCATTAACCTTTGCTTTTGAGTGTTTTGTTATTTTCAGTATTTTATGATTACAAATAATGATGCCAATAATGAGCATATTTGTGCAAAAACCTTTAACCATTTTTTAAAATTTATTTATGCATACAAGAGCTGAGGTGTAGGCCAGAGGTGTGGAGAGGGGGTCGGTGAGAGGATTCATCAGAGACAATGGGGAGGAGAACAGGCGGATCTACTGAAATACACTGCTGAGGGGAGAAGCGGGCGAGACAGGAGAGGTCTAATGTGCTATGTGGGTCAGCTCCCTGGCCAGGGATTGAACTCGTGCTGTAGTGTCTGCCAATAGCTTCAGAGTGCTGAGACTTAACCCCTTGCGCCACCAGGGAGGCCCACCTTTAACCATTTGTTTAGTTGTTCTCTTAATGGAAAGAATACTGGCCAGGAGTGCAGTGAGCTGGGTCCTACCACGTTTACTCTGTGCTCTAGACCCACATATCAGTTTCCTTATCTATAAAATGATATATTTCAACTTGATGGCCTTAAACGTCTTCTAACTCAAAAAATACTTTCAAAATAGAGGATTAAATCGCTGTATTGGAGTAGAAGCCTGAAGGCAACACTAGTTGCCATCAGAAAAGCTCAGGAGAGGGAAAGGAACTTCTCTTTGGCTTCTGTACTGTAAGAGTTCGGTTGTCCTTAAGAGAGATTTTGTATTAGGGTCCAAGTATCAAGAATCATCGTTTGTCGTTCAGTCTGATGATTCAGCGATGATTATATATAATGTCAAAATAGGGTGTAGGCCCCTGAGCATGAGAATGTAGACTTCTGTGCTGTTTTAGAAACACAGGCTCTTTGAGAACGGCCTAGCTAGATTGGGAGACTCACTTCATTACCTGTCTTTACTTTGTCTTGTCATCGTGTGCTTGTATCTGCCTCGAGAATTTGATTTATCGCAGTAATCAAGACTACATGTTCAGAGGGTCTGGCCTTCCCTCCCATCTTCCTGGTGATGGCCTGAGTCCTTTTTTCTTAGGGCCGCATCTTCACGTTCATTTCAATATACACGGAGGCTGTATTTCATCTTTCTGTCTTCTGGCCTCTGCCCAGGATAAACTCCTTCTCGGGAGCAGGCTGTAAGTGTTGGCCTCAAATAGCAGAGGATCAGCCTGTCACTGCTGAACAAGAGGCATGATCTGTATTTCTGCTTCTCTAGTCTTCTGGAATTCACCTGAGGGTGTCTTCCTTGCAGGTGACAGTCTTCCAGTGTCTAAGCTCCTTTTCAGAGTGCTGTTAGAATCTTCTTTTGGTCCCTCATCAGGGCGCCCAGCATCAGCAGAATTCCGTGTCAAGTACAGTGTGGTGTCCTCCTCCTGTGCACATCAAAAGGCCCTTTGTTCCCTCCCCTTCCCTCTCGGTCAGGATGTGGCTCACACCCCAGTGAGGGGTGGAAATTCCTCCATCACACCACCACTTGGCAGCTCCGTAGGAGGAGCTTGAAAAGCAAACCATCATCAGCCACCAGAAGTCTCGCTGGTCTTTATTGTACCTCCAGGAAATAACTGGTACTGGCATCACTCACCCAGTAAATTGGATTCAAAGGGGAAATCTTTTCCTTTGTGAACACGGATCTAACTTCTTCATATGTTTGAAGCGAGTTGCTTATGAAATACCATTTCAATGATGGCGAACTTTTTCATTTTTTACCTTCTTTCTGTGCTTGCCCTTCCCCTGCCCCTGGCAATTTTGAAAGAGTCTCATGTCCCTTTTCAGAAGAAGGCTCAAATCCTTGAGTGTAGACTCATTTCATACTGGAATGACTTTGCTCCCTGCTACACAGGCAAGGTTTACCACTCATGAGGGTGGTGTGTGTTTAAACATTTTCATAAAGCAAGGGAACTCGTTGTTGCTTTATTTTAGCAGCACTGGGCCGGTAACGGGTGCTGCCAGGCTGGGAGGGTGCTGAGTGACAGAGGTGCTTCCTCTGTGTGTCCTGCTGCTTTGCAGCTGTCCCCAGGCTTTGTGATAATCATAGAAGCAGTGACAGGCCAACAGCCTGACTTGCCAAGATGAGCCCTTTGCTCTGGAGGCGCATTTAGCCCATTTCAGCAAGGGGCAGTTGCGTCCTACAAACTTCCAAGCTAACCAGAAGCTAAGTGAAGTTCTGGGGGGACTTGGTCAAGTTAAGGCAAAAATGGTGTCCCAGGGGAACAGACAAAGACAAAAGACAGCAAATGAGGGAAAAAATAACATAAAATAACAGGAAGGCAAATAACCATCCACTGGTAGATGAGTGGACACCCAACCACTGTCTGTGGTTCTTTCTCCTAAGAGCCTGGTTGCCAGTCATTTTCTCCTTTCTTATTTTAAATATACTTGTCTATTTATTTTTGAATAGATAACACATCATTTTGTTTGAGAGTTAAAAAGTCTGTAACATTACACATTGAAATTTCCCTTCCTGCCTTATTCCCCATGTACCCCGGCTCCCTTCTGCTCTGCCTCAAGCCAAGTTTCTTTCTTTCCTCTGTAATCTCCCAGTTTCTTTGAGCATACGTCACCTCAGACGAATACAAGTCTAGAGCCTTACCTGGTCCTTCATTTCTTTATCCATTTATCTTGCTCCTCGCGTTTCATTCTCCTCTCCATCATTCTTTGTTAAAGTAACTTCTTTTGAGGCCAAAGCTCAGTGGTTCTTTGTCCTGTGCCCGATCAAGTTCTCACGTGCACGTGTCTTTTTCCCACAGATGAAGTGGAAAATGAGAAGTGGTACCTGTCTGCAGACTTCTCTTCAACAACCATCAAGACAGAGCCCCTCACGGACGAGCCGCCCCCAGCACTCGTCCCCTCTGTCGCTCTGACCATCACTGCCATCTCCACCCCTTTTGAAAAGGAGGAGCCCCTTCTGGAAATCAACACTGGGGTACACTCAATTTTCTCTCATCCAAACAGATTGGGTGAAAAGATCTAGGCCCTCATTCTCCAATGAGGCATTTCATGTTTTGAAACGGGTGGCTGTATATGTTTAAGAAGAAATATGCATGTATGAATGCCTGTCTGACTGACGAAAATACCGATGTGCTGTCAGCATGGATGATATCCTTTCCCTTTTTAAAGTCATTGTCCATAAAATTGGTAACGAATCTGATTTCATTTTTTCTAGAATGCTGTTGCAAATGTACAAAACCTAGACTGATATCCATGGTTAAAAAAAAATTCTCCATGGGCTAGATTTAGCCAGTGGAAAGAAAGAGACTAAGGCGACGAAGCAACCCACAGCTCGCTGTGACTCTCGGGAATGCCAGCCCCTGGCTCACATTTAACTCTCTTAGTACCATGCTGAGTTGCCCTGACGCAGTCTGGGGATTTCCCACTGACCGATTCTCACTGTGTCACCATGGAAAGCACATGAAATTGGGGATTCCCTCCTTGCTATATTCTACATCTATAGCAAGTAGAAGTTTGATTTACTCCATCTTCTCTCTGGGCATTTCCAGTCTATGCTGGTGAACCAGACTCATTCTTATACATACAGCTATTGGCAGGTTTGAAGATGTTAGAGACCTGTCCTAACTGTCCTTTCTGTTCAAAGCCTCAGGTGATAAGCTTTGACTCCTCTGGCATTCCTTAAGTCAGAGGTCCCCTGACAAGGTGGAGTCTACCTGTTCAGGACAGGTAACGTGGACACAGGTAGGCCCCTAAGGCCTCACTGCCTTCCCCTTTCTCAGTGTTCCACCTGTGTAGATGAAGGTGAAGCAGAGGAAGGGCTGCAGACAGAACACACCTGCCTCCGCCCTCTAGAATTCTCTTCTCAGTCGAGCCTGAGTCTGTTGGGTTTGGCTTTGCTAGTATGTGTAGTCCCCTTGCTGAGTTGACAGTTAAGTTAACACTTTGTGGTCCGCTCACGTATTAGTACGTGTTTTTATCACCAGTATCAGGCAGCCGCTCACGTATTAATACGTGTTCATCTAATCTCCGGTTTTTCATGCCACGGTGGATTTATTTGGAACTATTAGGAGCTATTTCTTTGATCGTACTCAGTCCAGAAGCTCTACACATTATTTTGGTGAAAATGTAAGGTGTTTTATGAAAGATATTACAGTTTTTTAATATCCAGTAGTTCAGGAGCTGTGTGTGTTTTATTGAATGCTCATATCATTCATGCGGTGGCACAGAAAATGGCCGGCCCCAAGGGCTGGTGAATTTAAAGGGCACCGGCACACAAAGTGTTAAAACTCTGCTCCCTGTCTGTAAGCCAGATACCTTTTCTTCCTTAGGAGCATGTCTTGGCCCCAAGTCGTGTGGAAGCCTGGCGGGAACAGTTGCATCTTGGTTCTCCTACTTCCTACTGCAGAACACACTGGTGGGGGCCTGTGGCCCTTTAAAATGTGCCTGGAATATTTCATGATAACACGTCTTTATGTTACCACTTGTTAGGAATGGAAAGGCCCCTTCTCAAAGAAGCAGCCTGCTCTGTGGGGCCTCTGTCGGCTGCAGAGGAGCAGGGCTGCCCAGGGAAGGATTTTTAATTGGCATATTATTTGGATAACCTCATCAGGTACCGCCACCATAGTGCGCCCACCACCAAATCACCCATAGTCCTCCACCGTAGCCCATTGCGCTTCCTTCCCGTTATCGGTTTTGAAATTCTGTGTTTGAAATTCTTCCTTTAGGTTGATTCTTCATGCCAGACCGTTATTCCGAAGATCAAGCTGGAGCCTCATGAAGTGGATCAGTTCCTAAACTTCTCTCCTAAAGAAGGTCTGTCTGCCCTCCCTGCCTTCTCTGGGTAGCCGGGTGGCAAAGCAGAGATTCAGGAGAAGGGGGTTATGGGAGCGGGACCAGGGTTACTGCTACAATTTAGGCTCCTTTGAAGATAAGGTCTGCTCCCCTCATGCCATCCTGGTGTCCCCAAACTGGAGTGATGGAGACAGGCACCCACACCAGCACCTGGCCTATTAGAAACAGCCCTAGAGGGAACCCCGCTAAAGTGAATTCACCAGGTGAGCAATACCTGTTATTAAAGGTGGGTTTTGGGTGACAATAGCTGTGAGGGGTCTTCTGTGTATTTGTAATGTCCATTCTTGCCATCCATTCAAAACCAAGCCCAGCCAGCCCTGATGCTATAATAGTCTCACTTTTTTCTTTCTCTGAGTTAATTTCCTTCTGACATCCCCCTGTCGGTCTCCCTTGGACCCCAGTTAGGGGTCCTAAACCCAGGCCCGTACACCTCATGGAAACGAGCTCTCTGCCTTCTTTATCCAGATACCCGTCACCTCTTCTTAGTTCTTTGCCCTTCACCTCCCTTTTTATTTGCACCTTTGGTAGAAGTTTAGAAAAAGATTATCAGCGAGGTCAAAAAGTAAGGACAAGCATGTGCATTTGTCATAGAAAAGGTATGTCCACAGATGCAGCAGTCCTCAGTGCTGTCGGCAGGTCCTTGGGAACTCCAGCTTTAAACAAAACGACCATAAACTCACTGATACAAATAAGAGCTAATTCCTTCTGTGTGTTTCTGTTCCCAAAGACATCACCAAAGTTCTAACTGAAGACCTGAACCACTTCTAATATGAAGAAATCATTTGAATTCATTCACACAAGCATTTCTCCCTCTTATTCCAGCTCAGGGTTTCCTGGGGCGAGAGCCCAGCCCAGCAGCTCAGGGTGCAAGGCAAATATCACCCCTGGACAGGACACCTTTCCTTCTTGGGGTACCTCACACACACTCAAGGCACACCCACATCACACCCACACTTGCACCCACTGGATTGGGACAATCAAGACACACCGCTGGCCCTCACAAGCACAGCTTTGGAAGGTGGGAGGAAACTAGAGCACCCAGAAAGTATTAGACATGGGGAGGACGTGCTGATTCCACAGACAGTGGTCGCGTGGGAATCCATTTTTCCTTCTCAACAGCCGTATAAGGAAACAATGTTGAATGAAGCCATGTTGCTTGAGGACCTGCTCTACAGAAAGTGTGGCTGTTACATATGGACGCTCTTCTGAAAGCATAGTTTACCTTCATTGCACCAGAAACGAACTCAGCGCTCGATGGATGACAGTTTAATCAGGGCTTGCATTTTTGCCTTTATTATCATTAATGAATGATGTTATAAAATATTAGAACAATGCCTCGGGTCCATGTCATGACCTTTCTTTGTACTGGGGGAGAGGTGTTTGTGCCTTTCAGCATTATACACTACGTCACAGCAGTTCCCTTCATTTTTATGACACCAGGTGTTACTCTCAAATACGCTTGCTCTTTTATTTATGTTGTGATATGATTCAGAAAGTGTTGAAATACTAACAATGAACCCCATGATGGCTTCAGAATGTGGGGTCACTGAGGAGAAATGTTTCAAGAGAAAAATAAATGGTGGTCCCCCTCATTAAGCTGGATAAAGAGATCAGGAAATTCAGTATCCTTGAATGCAACAGAGCTTCTAGGCAAAGTTGCTTGTTGATCCAGCACTTTCCATGACCTTGGAATGGCATATTAAGTGATATTTAGAAATCTCATGCTGAAGTACCTGTGGCCCTGTCCTTTGTTCCTTTGTCAGGGGCAAAGGGCAGAATCAAGTTTGCTTCCTTTTTCCTGTCCTGCCACTTCCTTTTGGGAGTGGGACAGCCTCAGGTTGGAAAGGAGAAAAGGATTAGAGTGATTTGGACGGTGCCAAGTGAAGGGCAGGTCAGTGCCCAGTGTTCTTGTTATTCACTGGGATTAGGCAGGCAGGGGCACACACCCGCCCCCACCCCCAAAGCCCCACCTGCTGCTGTGTTTGGGCCTTAGGGGTTCGTGGCTTTGGGGGAGCCTTGGTGAACACTGTCAGGACTCCTCCTTTCCAGCCAAACTCAAAGTTAAGGCACAGACCTGCCCTCGTCAGCTGCTGAAGCTGTTGGTAGAAGTGCTGGCCAGAGTTATGCGGGGTTATTTTAGAATCTCCTTGAGTCTGAAGAGCGCTCATAGACACACACAGAAACAACCAGACTCAGTCAGATTCGGCAGAGAAAAAGGAAAACATATCTAGAGAAAGACAGTGTGTTAGAGACAAAGCAAGAGTAGGAAGAGAGAGAGACAGGAGGCAGGGAGAGAGAAAGAGAAAAGAAAAACTATGCCCTGTGTGTGAATGGCGAGGAAGGGTGTCCGAGAAGGCCATCTCCTGCAGTTAATGCGGCTCTGCAGGCCTCTCAGGAGTCACCCCCTCCAAAGGCAGTTCCGGGATGTCATTTTTCCTGAGGTCAGTGGTGGTGACTCAGAAAGGCCCTTCCCATCTGTGGAAGCTTGAGCAGTGTCTGTTTGAAGAAGACGGGAAGAGACCCGAGGAAGCCTTTTTGCGGCCCCTGCAGCTCAGGCCAGGCAAGCCCAGGTGTGTGAGGCCCCCAGATGCTGGTGCGTGAGGGACACAGACCCAGGCTGGGGGTGGGGGGCCAGAAGAGAGTATGTGTGCCCCCCTGGGAACAGGACTCTGAGGGGACTTTGGAGGAGAAAGCCCTCCCCCCCCCAAATTTTTCTCCCAGCTCCTGCACTCCTGCCTACAGATAGATTTAGTGTTCTCTGGAAGAAGACGGCCTGGCATCTTGCCTGTGGACATCGCCACACATTCCTCCAGAGACAAATCGGCTTTTCTCCGGGTAGTCATGGGGAATCCCGCCCCACCCTCCAGGTTATGCTACTTTTTAAATTTTTAAGGGTTTTCTAAAGTACACTACGCAGGAAAATGGTCTGCAAACAAACTACAAAAACTGAAATGAATCCAGTGAAAAGTTAGGCCAACAGGGTGGGTCATTCTCTCCCCTAGTAACCTCCACCCCAACTAGGTCACAATTTCATTCATTTCTTGGCCTCTTCTGGTGTTTCTTTATGCAGATACAAGCAGACACCAGGCTTTCTCTCGCTCCGCCTGTTCCATACAAAAGGCGGCTACTTGAGCAGTTTCCTTTCCTGCCCTTGCTCCTGGACATCTCTCTGCATCAGGCCTCAGGCGCCTGCTTCCTTAGCTGGGCCCTGGGGCCGCGTTGGCCAAGCGCCGCCAAGCCCCCGGCTCTGATGATGGACCCCCTTTCTGTTCTGCAGCCTCCGTGGACCACCTGCATTTACCACCCACCCCTCCCAGCAGCCACAGCAGCGACTCGGAGGGCAGCCTGAGCCCCAACCCGCGGCTGCACCCCTTTGGCCTGCCCCAGACCCACAGCCCAGGCCGCGCAGGGGCGCGGGCCCCGTCTGCACTCTCCACGTCTCCGCTTCTCACTGCGCCCCACGTGAGTGTCCCTGCCGGGAGCCAGAACCCTTTCCCCTCTGTCACTCAGAGCTTCACCCAGAGTGGGTGCTGCTCGAGGCCACTGATTTTTTTTTTTTAACGTGACATTGGTTTACAAGATTGCGTGCGGTTTGGAGGTGTAGGGTCACCCCCTTCAGGTTTCGAGCCACCTTCAGGTCACCCCACCACCAAGGAGCCCACAGTCCTCAGGCCACTGGGCCCCGTGGCCACTTTGCTCTCCACCTTCCCCTCTGGTAGCCGCAAATCTACAAATCTAGGCCTGTTACTGGTTTGTCTTTAACTGCCCCTCTGTCTGGTCTCTCCTCATGTAAGCAGCACCGGGGACTGGACTTTGTCCTCGTGACTGATTTCTCTTGGCATCATTCCTTCCAGCTCCCTCCTTGTCCCATATAAGCCATCTGATTTTTACTCTTGAAGGAAAGTTTTGTGTTTAATGACCAAACAGGGTGAGACAATAATTTCAGAGGATGTTTTTGGTTTTTTTTTAAAGATTTATTTTTTACTTGTACATACAAGCTGGGGTACAGGCCAGAGGCGTGGGGCAGCGAGAGGGTTCACCAGAGACAGAGCGGGGAGCAGAACAGGCAGATCAGAAATACACTGCTGAGGGGAGCAGCGGGCGAGGCAGGAGAGGTCTGCCGCGCCATGTGGGATTCTCCCTGGCCGGGCGTCAAACTCGCGTCGCGGCTGCTAACAGCTCCACAGCGCAGCGCTTAACTGCTGCGCCACCGGGGAGGCCCTTCAGAGGATGTTTTTAAAAACTACTCTTCTCACTATGAAAAAAAAGCCTCTAGGTTTTTCTGTGCTCACTTCCCATTTTTATTCATGTTTATTTTACACAGGTATGATATAAGGAATAAAAATGGGCTATTTTTATCACAAAATATTTACCATGCAGTTAGGTGGTCCTTACGACCTACAACAGGGAAACAACTTATAATATTTTTAAGTAAAACAATCTTTGAGGAATTTAAAACTCTGCGATTAAACATGTCAATGTCTAAAAAATATTGCTTCACCCTTTTCTGTCTGTGACACGACTTTTCCCTCAGTGGCTCAGATTAGAGGTCATGAGTCATCATTCACCCCTCACATATATGAGGGTGCCGTTTTCCAAATGAAAAATATAGATAATTAACCCCTTATTCTGAAGAGATAATGGAGATTTATGAAGTCTAAAACTGTTTAATCAACCTCATTGAATTTATCAGGTAGAGCAAATTTCAGTGAAATCAGATGTTTTAAAATTCTCTAGAAACTGGCAGTTAACATCATTTTGAAAATTTGAGCTCAGTCTACTCAGAAAGTTCTAGATCTGTGGCCCCATACTATTGCTGAGGCCAAGAGAATGAACTCTTTCTACTTTCCCTTCTCATCTCCAACCCGACTCTGCTCCTTTAGTCACTCAAATAGTATCTGTGTCACCTACCACAGCCAACCCAGGCTTCGTGCTTGCAGAGCAGATCCTCCGACGCCATTCCCTCCTCAGCGACTGTCAGTGTTTCCCTGTTTGCTGGGGTGTCAAGCCGTGATACTGCTGCCTGGTGCCAGAGGCCCCATGGGTGCTTCCAGAACTCCTTACCCACTCTGTAACTGTCTTCAGTTACTTTTGTCAGCGCTGCCCTCTGCCCGGAATGCCCAGCTCTGCACGTGTAGGTCCTGCTCAAGGCGTGTCTCCTCGCCTTCCCATAGCACACAAACCCATGGAAGTGTTCTTTCCCCATTTTAGATGTGCCTGGAGTTAATCTGATGGTTCAGCATCTATTTGCTCCTTCCTTTCATGGGTGTCAGTTCAGCCTCAGTCCTGATCATAAGCTCCTTGGAGAGTTTGTTTTGATCTCTCCACGGCGTTTGACGTGGCGCGGATAGCAGCGGGCGCTCAGGGTGTTTGATGACAGCACGTCCTCCAGTTCTCATCCTCACTGAAGGCGCACCACTGGGCTGGTGCTGGTCCCAGTGTCCGGGAAAGGGCGGCAGGTGTGTCCCTGGAGGAGGAAGCTGAGACAATAAGGCACTTCCCCTGTGCCGGGCCTCCTGCCAATTTGCACTTTCAGAAGTCATAGCTCTTGGCCACAAGCAGCTGTCAGTCAGTCCTTCGTGACTCCAAAGGCACGAAAGCCCTGGGGGTGTGGGGTGTGGGTGAGGGGCTCTGACCTTTTACTTTTGATGTTTTAGCCACTGAGGTAACTTTCTAGAAATAATGGGAGAGGGTTCCCTTCTCCCCCTCGAACCCCGCAACCCCTTGAGTTGTAACTACAATCCTTGGCTTCTAACACCCACCTTGGCATCTTCTCCATCTCTGCTTCCACCTCGCAGTAACCCTTTCCCACCCAAGGCAGACGGGCATCCTCTCCTCAGTCACCGGGGGAAGCCGGGCCAGACCCCCTCAGCCCTCAGGAGCCACATCTTTGGCATGATGCCTCATCGGTCTTTGCCCCTTTTCTTTGCTCCGCCCAGAAACTGCAGGGCTCGGGCCCCCTGGTCCTGACAGAGGAGGAGAAGAGGACCCTGATCGCCGAGGGCTACCCCATCCCCACCAAGCTGCCCCTGACAAAATCCGAGGAGAAGGCCCTGAAGAAGATCCGGAGGAAGATCAAGAACAAGGTGCGCCCTTCAAGCTCACCTCACCCCTCGGTCCTGATGGCCAGCACCAGCCTGGGGTGCCTGAGGGGGCACAAACCTCAGCCCTTCCCTTCCCCTTGGGCAGCAGGGGGAGCCCAGCCCCTGTCCTGCTCCTCCGTGGTGCCCCAGGTGGTCCCCCCGGGGCTGGGAGGAATTCCCACTGAAGTTTATTTTTTAAAATCTTAGCCTGTTAAGTTTCTGTTTCATGATGTACATGATTCTTTCTGAAGGCATGTGGATAATCGACTAGTAAATAGATATAAATGTACTGCAGGGAAGTTGAGGTTTTTCCTTGGTAGGGTTTTTGGGTTCAGAGCACCCTGCAGACCGCTCTTCTTTCCTGCCTGGGCTCAGCAGCTTCCCGTGCCAGGCCCCGTCGGGCTGGGCGGCCCACTGAGGGTGGGCAGAGCAGGACAGAGGGACACAGAGAAAGGACAGACTTAGAATTCTGTCCCAGCAGGGAGTTTATAAGCCCAGGCCCGGCCGCCTTATTTTATGCATCATCACTGAGCCTTCTGAGGTCCAGGCGGTTGAAATCGTTTATCTGAGACCACGCAGATGGTTTGCGGCCTACGTGTCTGTCCTGACACCTGCCTCGTGGTCCTTTCCCTGGGCACTGAATTTGCTGGACAGTGGGTGAGAACAGATGCTGGTTGGAAATAGCACAAAGAGGTGATTAGTAGATGAGCCGGCAGACGAAACAAATGGGGAGCAGCCACTAGAGCAAGCAGGCTCTGTGATTCTGTGCTCACAGCCCCCAATTTCCACTTCCGCGGAACTGGTTTACTGACACAGCTGTAATATCATCCTGCCCCCCACCCTCTTCTGTCTCAGATTTCTGCCCAGGAAAGCAGGAGAAAGAAGAAAGAATACATGGACAGCTTGGAGAAAAAGTAAGCACCCTGCCGCGCTGGTGGTGTTTATGCGGGAACACACAGAAACCTGAGTGGGAACATTCTGTTTTTCTTGAGAAGTGATTAAGTCCTCTTTGGCGCCCTGTTGGACCCTCCTCTTCTCAGCTAGGTCTTCCCTGCCATCTACTGGTTTGTATGGGGAAAGGCTTGGAAGGACTTTTAGGAAGTAAAAGGTTCCTGCCATCTTAGTAGGCATCTGTACCACACCGCCTCTAACCTTCTCCATGGGGACTTCCTCTCCAACAAGAACAAATATGAACATTCATTCATATTCCTAAAACTCTCAGAAGAAAGCCACTGCTTTGGCTGAAAGTTGCCCTGCTGTCATCCTCCCTTTGACCCTAGAGACAGCAAATAAGGAATGAGAAAAGTCGGGTTGCCCTTCTTTATTTTCTGCCTGCTCTCGTTCATACTCTAAGGTGAATGACTTTCCACAGACACACTTGAAGGCATTCTTTGTTCTCCTGGAAAACCTGGACTATAAGGAGGGCTGTTGGAAAAATGAGTTCGTTCTGATTTTTGCATTGGTCTGGAAAATAGTTCTCCAGCTCCCCAAGTCATTTTAAGATGGGAAGAGGTCCCAGGCCCAGAAAAGAGTCTTCATGTGTGTCTGGAGAAAGGAGTGGTCAGTGGCTCTAGGTTGGGCCTGGAAGTTACTGTTGAACGATAATGTTTGGGGCCTCCCTCATGGCGCAGCGGGTTGAGCGCGGCTCTGTGGAGCTGTCTGCGGCTGTCGGCGGCTGCGGCACAGGTTCGATGCCAGCTGGGGCGATTCCCACATGGCGCAGCAGACCTCTCCTGCCTCACCTGCTGCTCCCCTCAGCAGTATATTTTGTTGATCTGCCTATTCTGCTCCCCACTCGGTCTCTGGTGAACCTTCTCACCACCTCACACCTCTGGCCTGCACCCCAGCTTATATGCAAAAATAAATAAATCTTTTTTTTTTAAAAAAAGAAAGTTAATGTTGGTGGTGGTGCAGGGGTTAAGTCTCAGCAGTATGAAGTTATCGGAAGCTATCGGCAGCCATTGCAGCATGAGTTCGATCCCCATGGCACAGCCCTCCTGTCTCGCCTGCTGCTCCCCTCAGCAGTGTACTTCAGTCAGTCTGCCTGTTCTGCTCCCCACTCTGTCTCTGGTGAACCCTCGCACACACACCCCCACCCCGCACCTCTGGCCTACTCCCCAGCTAGCTTCTTGTATGCATAAATAAATAAATCTTAATTTTAAAAAAAGAAAGTTGATGTTTTTATCTCCTGATTCGGGGGCTGGTCACTTAGCATTGGGCAGTCCCACCTGGCCCATCATTTTCTGTAGCATCCAGAGTCAAGAGATTTCAATAAGAATCTCCTTGTTGCTCCTTGGGGTGTGCACCAACACCCCATTCCTTGTCTTGAGGATTTGTGTCTCCCTCAAGCCCATGATTTCTCTCAGCCCTTGTGGTCAGAGTAGTCAGCAGCACCCAGCCCCCGGGCGGAGAGGGACACGCGTCCTGGGCATCGGGCAGTAGGGAAGAGGCGAGAGAAAGCACAGCTGGACACCCCAACCAAATTTCTGTTTTCTGTCATTGAGGACTTGTCACTCAGGTCTTTTTTTCTTTTGTTTCCCAACTCGGCTTGCCCAGGCTCTTCCCCTCACTTCACTAGAGTAACTAGTTGCCCATCTTTCCCTGACCCCCCCCCCCCAGTTCCTGCCTTAGCATTTGCATTTGCTCTACTGTAAAACTAATTTTCTTCTTTCTCTCTCCGCTATAGGGTGGAGTCATGTTCTACTGAGAACTTGGAGCTAAGGAAGAAGGTAGAGTCTCTGGAGAACACCAACAGGTAAGCGGGGGAGCGGTGGGGC